>JAULKM010026392.1:0-13897 GCA_032355605.1 Rubia tinctorum | reverse complement strand
ACAGAACTCAAATATGACAGATATCGTCTTTTCACTAGTACTACTAATTTTGTACAAACAAGAAATGTTCTTTCCTATTGGAAGTTTCCATCCATCTTTCTTGGAGGGAACAAATAAGTAATTTTCTCACTCTGACAGTCTGACCGTTACATACAGGGGGGAAAATCAAGAATGATTGCTACAATTCATTTCTTACAGCAAAATTTGCAAATTTCAAGACAAACCAACAAGAACATGATGCCCGGTAGCCATCAGCGCTTATCAGCGTATCAAGAAGCGGTTTTCAAGTGGTATAAACCCAAGCTTTTTCTAAGCTAATCTGAGATGTTAGCTATGATAAATCCTGCTAATACATGCATTCCACATTGTGTAGAAAATGTTCAGATAAAATTCCACATCCTGCCAATACGGTCTCTTAAAGACGGTCTTTCCCAAAACCATGGAAAAATCAAGGTTTGAAGTGCAAATTAGAAGAAATGAAGATAAAATTTTTGGGTTGTATGAATCGGATTATAAATTTTATAACTACTACACGTCACATAATAAATTTTTAATATTACAACAAAGACCTTTTACATTTTATTATTCTAATTAAACTTCATATTTCCATAAACCTATGGAAAGACGGTCTTTCCCAAGCATTTGCCCTATTTAAATGGTAAATAAAAATATTAATTTCATTCATTTAATTAAAAAATATATTTTTATCTATTTAAAAAATATTATTAGTAAAAGAAATACAATTATTTTCATTCTACTTCTAATTAAGAACATTTTTACTATTTCCTTCCAAAAAAATAAATTTACTAAATATTTTATGTTTTAATCAATATATTACTTATAAGCAGCTGCATTCTACAGGTTTAAAAAAATTGACTAAAATTTATTAAATAGCTAATGATTCATTATAATTATATACTGTATTTCATTTTTTATTACTATTTTTCATAGTTAAAAACTCTTGATTTGTCTTTTAAGAAACCGACTCTTATATATATATTTTAATTATTAATAAAACACAAAATTTATTTTTTATATTTACAAAAAACATATACTCCCTTCATCCCAACATAACAACCTATAATTGTATTATTTATATAGTCAAAATTCACTACTTTAAAATATAAAATACTATTGACAGATAAGTAAGGGTATTATAATGAAACAGTGTTAGATTTTGTGTTAATGTGTTTTTTAAATATTAATTTATTATAAAAAAAATTAATAAAATATATTAACGGTTAAAAATATTTTGAGGTCAACTGTCAAAATTCAAACTGTGCAACTTATATGTTGTATTATTTAAATTGCATACTAGACTTTTAAATTTAGTTAGTAACATATTTTTAATGTTTAGGGAAAGTGTCAAGAACGGTGGCCTATCCATAAGTTTATGGATAGACCGCATAACTTTTTACCATAATTTTTTTAAAAAAAATTAAATGTTAAAAGTTAGAGTTCGTCTTTTAAAAGACGGTCTTTCCATAAGTTATGGAAAGAACAAGGTTTAAACTGTAAATTAGAAGAAATCAATATAAAATTTTGGGGTTGCATTAATCGGGTCATTAAATTATAACTATTGCACGTTGCATAGTAAATTTTTAATGATGCAACTAAAAACTTCTATCTTTCTATAATTCTAATTAAACCCCATATTTCCATATGCATATGGAAGGATGGTTTTTCCCGAAAACTTTACCTAAAGGTTAAATCACGTTATAATATGTATTTAATGTGATTTTTTTTAAATATAATATAAAATTACATTTTACTTTTTAAAAGTTAATACTCCCTCCGTTTCACTGGAATTGGCATGATAGCCTTAGGTGCTTGGATTTAGGTGAATGAATGTGTGGATGAAATTGAATTTAGAAAGGGAAAAGTAGAATGAGTGGATGAAATTGTAGGAATCTTGCCATAAAAGGAAAGTGTGTCAAATTCACAAAAACAACCAAAAAAGGAAAGTGTGTCACTTCCAATGAAACGGAGGGAGTATATATATTTAATTTATGGAGTTAAAACTATCATATTTAATATTTTAAAATTATACGTTAAAATTAACTCAAAATCTTTTTTTAAAATGTCGAATTGTTAGATGGACTTATTTCTATAATTATTGTAATTAATGGTATGATTTGATGTTTGTTCTTATTTATATATTGCAACGAGATTTATATATTTATTTATAATTGTTAAATAAAGGCAAAGTTTGGGGGAAATCATTTTTTCATAGGCATATAAAAAACGGGTTGAATTTAAACTATAAAATTGTAAAAGTTATTAGTTACAACATTAAAAATTTATTATATGCAACATGTAGCAGTTATGAGTTTATGATCCGATGAATACATATGCAACGCGAAAAATTTATCTTAATTTATTCGAATTTGTAGTTTAGACCTTGCTCTTTCCATAACTTATGGAAACATTGTCTTTCAAAAGACGGTCTCTCAAATATATCTCAAAATATAAATAATTATAATTTGGTCCTAAAAGTTATAGCAAAAGATTTTCTTTAAACTTAATGTAAATTTTTTTTACATAATGAATTTTACATAGTACTAAAACTATAAGAATATTATACTGATTAGTTTTGACTTTATCATATAAATATACACAATTTTACAAGTTAAAATGCGCCTAATATTTCCAATTTATATATCTAGAGATATATTGTAGCACTATCAAAGTCGCATAGGAGTATAAAATAACGATGAACTAAGATTTTTAAAATTATTCATATCTACTGCTTCCTTAAAATTTAATTGTATTCCTTATGTTATTTTGAAGAAATATTTTAATTAATAGTACGTGTTAATTTTATATAACTAAGTATTATAAAATATTGATATTTTAAATTTATATGATAAGCTGAATTTTAATAAGAACATTTTACATGATAATTTATTTATTTTTTGAAAAATCAATCATTCCAAGATGTTGGAAAAACGTCCAGCGGAGATTACAATGAGTGGAATTGACGTCCAATCTAACTAACCTCTAGCAATAACTAATATATTGCAAGGATATCTAAATTACATATCAATCAGACTGATCATCTGTACTATTACATATCAGAAATCCAATAAAAACTGTAATATCGCCCTCAGATATATTAACTTGATTCCCTTGAAAATCATGACCATTTTGGCAGAGAGGAGTGTATCACGCATCAATATCACTGTGCCAAACAGAGATTTTCTACAACTGTAACACCACTTGATCCAACCATGATCTATGTTGCCCAAACTGTAAACATCTTGAGAAACACAGATCCGACAAATCCAAATTAATGGAGACCCAAAAATAAAATCTCAAATAAAATTACGAACGCACAATTTCAACAAACAAATCGAGAACAATACATCAACTTGAACGACTAAATTGAGTTATCATCATGAACAAAACGATATAATTGAAAAATAAAATTAATTTGTGGAGACAAATCTCACACTTATTGAATTGTAAATATAATTAAAATAAACTATTGTTCCACATTTTCCCTAATAGAAAAATGTGGAAAAATTGAAGAACAAGGGGGTGCGGCGATAATGGAAAGAGAGGGAGGCATCGTGCATCTTACATGATAATAGGGAAAATGTGGAAAAATTGAAGAACAAGGGGGTGCGGCGATAATGGAGAGAGGGAGGCAACGTGCATCTTACATGATAATTGGAAGGTACATCTTTGCCCGTACATGCGACACACTTTTAAAAAAGAAAATCTTTATTCTTTTGAATGTGATACATTTTCTATTTTAATATAAGTAACACTGAATAAAAAATAAATTATTTAATTTCTTTACTTTACACATTCAATGTACTACTATCGATATATTTATATAATGGTAAAGTTTTGAGAAAAATCATCGTATCGAAATACGAGGTTGAATTTGAATTATAGAAATGTAAAATGTTTTAGTTGCAATATTAAAATTTTATTTATTCAACGTGCAATAGTTATAAATTTATGACCCGATTAATAAAACTAAGAAATTTTATCCAAAATTTTCTAATTTGAAATTTAAAGTATGGCATTTCCATAACTTATACAAATATCATCTTTCAAAAGACGGAATCTTATATAATTAAATTTACCTAAAAATAACAAACAAATTACCAAGATTTGTTTTAGACAAGCTAAACTTTAGGTCGGGGTTTATTGTGCAATTATTATAAGTATCATTTGAGATGAGATTTTTTAAAATATTCTAATAAATCGAGGGACCTATTGCGCGATTATAAAGTATTATATATGTATATATTTATATAAAAAAATAGATTTTTCATTTTTCATTTTTCATTTTTTCTCCTGTCGATCAGAAATAGCCACTAGCCGACGGTTTACGTCATTTTCCTGCCAAATTTACGACAGAAATTTACCGAAATTTCTTCAATCTCTGCCGATCTTCTTTGTCCGCTGGATTCTCCGTCGTCATCTCCGCTTCTCCGTCACAAAGCCAACGGATTGAACAGCATTTTTGGGTTTGACTTTGACTCTATCGAGCTCGTCGATCGCTCTGCCTCTGTAATACACAGTGGCATCGTAGTTAACTCTGGGGTGGCTGAGATTTAAGACTTCGAATTCGACGAAGAATCAAAATCCTAACTTAGGCTTCAAATTCGACAATTTCAGGTTTCGATTTCAGGCGACGAGGCAACTGCGAGCGACGTTGGAGACGACTGAAGAAGAAGAAGTTGCAAGCATCTCTGTAGCGGACGCGGAGACAGATGACAATGGTGGAGGCGGCGGGCGGCGAAGGCGGCTGGTGGCAAAGATGGAGGGGCGGAGGTGGCGAGTGGCAAAAATGGAGAGGCGGAGGTGGCGGGCGGCAGAAGCGGTGGAGGCTGCGGACGGCGACACCGAAGTTTGCGGAAGGTGAAAGCGGTGGACGACGATGGCGAAGGCTGTGGACGACGATGGCAAAGGCGGCTGATGGTGAAGGCGGAAAACGGCAAAGGCGGCGAACGATGAAGATGGTGAACGGCGACAGACTAAGCTTTTCCTCGTGAGAGGTGAGATTTAATTTTGTGTTAGTTTTTTTCAAAGACTTGCTAAAGTTTAATAATATTTGATTGCGTATAAGATCAGTAATGTTTCTTGGTGTAGTGGTTAATATGCGTGCTCAAATGTGGGTACCCGCACATCCAGGTATCCATATGTTCGGGTAGTTGAAAGTGTGGCCCGTGCCTCGACTCGGAAGAACCGGGTACCCTTAATGCGGGTACCAAGTTTGATCGCACCGGGTAACAGGGTACATGTTGACCCGTTTAAAGTTAAATTTTTTGAGATAAGTTATTATTATGTTACACTAATTTGTATTAATGCAAGAAAAATATCATTACGGTGATGGTAATGTAGTTTAACAATTGAATTCTTGTGAAATTTTTGGTACAGATAAATATCACCTTTTATCATTTAAAATTCAGCATATAATGGCCAGTGAGAGTAACAAGTTCGTAATCATCATCATTATTTCCTAGTTTGGATGTGCTTAAAAAAATATACTGAAATGACTAGAAAAATTATCGTGCCAAATTTTTTGATTTAGTAGAGAGGTTATGAAAGTTTGATATGAAATTCGTGATGTAAAACCAAATGAAAAAAATTCCATTGGACCGACAGCTAAATAGAGTTGTGGTCGTGAGTTCAACCAAAAATTTGAGGTTAAAAGGGAAATGGCAGAACTCAGAAGGAACAATTGAGAATTCGGCATTGAAAGATAATGATTGAAAATTTAGCACTTGAATATTATGTTAATTCGTATTATTTAATAATTAATATTACATGTGATTGTACAGCTAAGAATTGAGAGTAGATATGTAGAAATATTATTTAATATTAAAATCAATAATATATTTTAAAAAAATTGGGTATTCAAAAATAGCATTTTTACAACCCTGGCCCGAACCAGATAAAATAAACAAAATTTGGGTCGGCCTTGAAAAATAAAAAGTACATGGTAATTTAAATCGGGCCGGTGGATGCACGAGCAGGGTCGATTTTAAACCTACTTTCTTCACCAAGACTAGGTTTGCCAACCTACTTTCATGGCACCCAATCTCTTTGGGCACCCCGGTCATGTCTTTTAGTTTCCTGGAAAAGGCATGAATGTTTTCCTGCAGCATCCTAATTAGACTTTCCTTCACATCTGGTGGCAGAGATTCGCCCACCTGTATAACCTGATTATCTCCCAATTGAACGGTCTGTACTTTGCGCCCAATTTAGATGGGTCATCATGCTTGTCACCATCCTTACTAATCTAGCTTTCTTGTTTTGTTCCCCATGGGCCTGTTCTCCTCCATCTCTCTTTTGTTTGCTCAGGCATATCTAGTGGCATTCTCTTGCCTTTTTCTGGTCACCTCTGATGGTTTCTATCCTCTCTCAAGCGGGGAATTTTAACAGTAGGTGAAGGGTGGATACTATACCCTTCAGAAGCGCAAGAATTGGTCTCCCCAGTATCATGTTGTATGGACTTTTTGCTTTTGCCACAAAGAACTCCATACCTATCATCTGGTTTCTGGTTTCATCCCTTACTGTCACTGGGAGGAGTATAGTCCCTTCAGGCCACACCATCCTGTCTGTGAAATCCACCAACAGGGTATCCGTTAATTCTAGCTTCCTTATGGTATATTCATCCAGCTTCTCAAAGTAGTGCGTGTACATAATCTTTGTGGAACTTCCCCATATTATTTCACCGTGGATTCTTCTATTAATTATTTCACTGTAATCACCACCGCCTGCGATTCTATCTGGTAAAGGATCTTTTTCATCAAAGGTTATTTTCTCATTGGCTCTCAATCTCTTGTATGTTGTCGTTGCATGCATCGTCACCCTGCAGCGAGCTTTCCATTGTGATTATGTCCTTCCTCTAACGCTTCCTCTGATGATATCGTACATGTCTGTGATGGTCCTTCCATGGGTGTCGTCTGTCAGTGTGTGCTTCCTGTGTATCTTGTTATCTCTGCATGGCTCCTACTTTGCTTCTGCACTGCCCACCTCCTTTCCTTTATTCATTTCATGTCCTCTCTCTGGGAACCTTCCCCAACTTCGACTCCTCTGCGGCTTCTAGTAATTTCCCGCTCGACTTTTTCCCCAGCTTTGCTAAGGTACTTGTCTTTGTTGTGAGCCTGTGCGTCATTTTCTAGGTGCGCCGGATGGCTACTCCGAACACTGTTTTGATAGCTTTCTTTTGGTGCACAAATTTGTATGTGTCGTGATTGTGATCCTCGAGGTAGTCACAAAATAGCGACATGTCCCTCCTGTAGGGACCAACTTTCATCTTTCTCGCTGGCTCCTGAATGCTTTTTGCTTCCACTAGTGCCAATAAAGAAGAAAATAATTCAAAACTACTTCAAGGTACGGGCAGACACAAAAAACCACATTTGCCAATCAACCAAATAAAACTACTCTCTCATATAGAGACCCTATTCAATACTCTCTCTCTCTCTCTATGTGATAATTGGCGTTCATTCATCACCTGCAACACTTCACTCCCTCTACACCACTACATCACTTATGTACTAGACAAATTGACAACTCAACACTCTTTAGAATTTATTCCATGGCCTTGTGATTTGACAAGGATGGCTACCTGTTGAAATAGAGTAATAAGCTATTACACATGCGGGTGTACCCCAGCGGTTGGAACATAGGTGGAAATTTGAGGAGATCCGGGTTCGATACTCGGCCGCCACCGTGTGGGAAGTTCCTGAGCCAGGCTTGGTCTTCGGGCCAAGGAGACTGCTTGGGCTTCCTGGTGGGCACCGAGTCTGGGCCAAGCCTATGGTTCCTGGTGCTGAGCTACCGTGACTTACCTCCCACATGATGGTTGTGGTGTCGGCTGGTGTGGGCTGCTGAGGGCGAGCAGCGATCGCCTTTTGAGAGTAATAAGCTATTGAACAATGGAATGATTCCACACCAACCTAAGGATGAGGCAACTATTTTCACTTCTTGGGAAAGAGCGAAAATAACCAACAACATATATGATATATAAATATAGACAATGAGAGTAATGAAGATATTACATTTACACTGTAAGAGTTTTTTACCAACACAACTAATAAACAAATAATTGAACCCAAAAGAATAAGCATAAACCATTATGAAGAATACTATACTGTGAACAACCAAGAAACTATCATTAACAACTTAATAAGAGAAACATATCAATCATAACTTCAGCAGGCACTCAAAATACTGATCATATGATTCATGTTAGACATCGAAAAGTTTTTTTAAAAACGAATTCAAAACTATTTTGGGTTGCAGGTAGACGCAAACCACACTTTCTAATCAACAAAATAAAACTACACTCTCATCTAGAGACCCTATTCACTACTCTACTCTCTCTATATATAAATATATGTATGTGTGTGTGTGCGCTTCTGTGATAGTTGGCATTCATTCATTCATTCACGTGCAACACTTCACTTTCTTTACACAACCACATCACCTATATACTGGCTAACAACAGTAAATGGGTGAAGCAAATCATTGCAACCAGCAGTTTCATGTAGTAGTTCGGGGGTGTTTCTCGTAGAAGTTTATCAACTGTTAAAAAAGTGACAATTTAAGTCAAGTACTAACAAATATCCAGGTGATAAATCTTCAAAATGTAAAGATAAATTATTTACCAGGGCAGGATGATTAGCCTTCAGAAACCTGTTGTCAACCATAACCTCTTCTCCCTCAGCTCTACAAGCAGTGATATATGAATATAGTAAAGAGATTTATACACTGAATTTATAAGAAAACAACATGGTTCAAATTAAACAAGTACATTATAGATGCATATATAACATCAAATCACTTGAAAAAGAAAGTTGGTTTTAATTGTTTTGAAGTTAGTGGGAGAAAATTAAGGAAAAACAAATTAAAATCAGTAGTAGATCAAAAACCTTTTTGCTGTGAAAGTGACCAGCATGTCCTTGGTGTTGTTTATAGTGGTGGATGTGTAGCTTACTAGCTTGAGTATCTCTGTGATGTGGATTGTCTTGGAACGGTCAGTCTTTCCAGAGCTACCATTTAGGATTGTTTCAATTGTGGTCATCCCACTGGGAACATTCGGTGCTAATACCTCCTGCATGTCCTCTTTAGTGGTGGCAGACGTCTCAAGTCTGAATCTTTTAACGACACCAGGCTTCCTTCTTTTTACTCCAACGCAACGATCAGATAGGAGTGTATCACTGGCGATCCCCCTTGTCCTGGTAATTGAGAATCATTTGCGCGAATATCTTCCTCATTCATTGCTGCAGAAACCTTCAGGTCGCTAATCTTCAGCTGCAGTTCACTCTCACATGCTGCCTCTTCAAGTCCATCAGTTAATGCCCCATTAGGCATGTCAGCAAAAATTTTGACTCCTACACTTTCTTTCCCATTGGTAAAGTCCTCAATGGTTGAAGTGGTATAGGAGTTCTCTCTGGTGTGGGCTCTCACACCTGGTGTGCCCTGTGTAGCTGCTCTAAGGGAGGATACCGCTGTCTTTTCTTAGTTGGAGGTTGAGAAGCTTCATTCTTCCGCTTGCGTTTGTGAGAGGGATTTTCCCTAACTTTAAGCTTCAGGTCCAGCCAAGAAATTAAAATAGAAAAACATTATTACATATCAATATGCATGAAAGACAAGAAAGCATTCTCAAAACTCTCAAACATCCAAAGACGAATAAGACGAGGTTGCCCAAAATAAATGATACTCCCCCACGCTTCCCATAATTAGTCCACATTCACATTGACATTCTGTCACAATATATATGTTTACTTCCAAGTGATTTCCTATGTAGCACTGAGATGGGGACGGGTACATAAACGGGGACGGGAAATGACAAAATCCTAAAATTATGAATATGGGTACGTTAAGGGTATTGCAAAAATAAAATAATATTTTAATATTATTAATAAAAATATATTTCATAACGCATATTATGAAATGGTGAAAACATTAAAAATCTCTAATTTCAAACTTAACTTTTAAAATTCCAAACAAAACACAACATTGTGCTTTTCTCTCTAAAAAACATGTGCTTATAGGTAAGAATCCATATTTTCCAACTTTCTCTTAAAGTAATTTTTCTTATAGTTTTCTTTGTCTTTTTCTCTCTTTATGATTACGTTTAACCAAGGACCACTCATTTACTCTCCAATGAATCTTCCTCGACATCAAGTGATTCATATTTATCTGACTTTGAAAATCTATCATATTGCTTGAAAACAAGGAATCCCAGGGCCCAAAATTCGAGAATTTCTTTGATAACCCGTAAAAGATGGTCAGGACTGCAGGCCCAGTCATTTACTTAACTCTAAGTTTCTATTCTTAGACCATTCTATTATAAATAGAGCCAAATTGTCGGCAAGACTAGAGTACGGGTGTTGGGGATGCGAGATTAACTACATATCCTTCTTCGAGACGTCCCCAAAAGCTTGTCAACCCTCCCCGGAGATGGTCAAAAGTACCCAGAAAATTGGATACAACTTAGGGACATCCCAAACTCGTCCCTATCCCCGTCTCTGACCCCAATCCATCCCCATATTGGCATTTCACTCCAAGAGAAGTATATGTGCAACATAGGTGATTTCCAAAAAAAATGTACATCTCGTGCTTATATAAAAGTCACTTTAAAAACATAACAGTTGATAATAAATGTGCATCTATAAGTAATGTTGCGACATAATGAGAAATGTGGCTAAAAGTTGGTTGCACTATTCTTTAATAAAAGTTGTTAAACATTTCTTAGAGTAGACTTTAATAATGAGATGTAGGGGGGCATGAAACCAAATGTAGCACTTACGGAGAACGGGAGAAGGGATACAAGGGCATACTTGTTCTCAAATGAGTCAATGACATCGGAACAGGAATGCAAATTCTCCAGAGCCTCCTAGGTGTTGTTTGCCCCCGACCACCCACGCCTACAAATCGTAAACTAAAAAATAAATACCCTGGCCCTAAAATATCTAACCAAATCATGAAAAATTTCAAAAAAAAAGTTAAAATTACCACTTGACCAGGTATTGCACCTCACCCTGTTTTGCAGCAGCACCCAGAAAAAATACAAAAAAAGTTAGCCCCAAAAATAAGGAAATTGTTCATAAATGAAAAAGATATAGTAATTACAATTACAATTAAAATAATAAAAATTTTACCTTTCTGACCCTCTTCCGGCGAACGACCTCTATTTCGTAAAGCCCCTCGCCCAACTTGGGCCTCTCCCCGTTGTCGTCGTCTCAATTTCCACCCTCACCGTCCTCCTCGGACGGAAAATTCACGTACGCCTCTTCCTCTTCTGCTAGTGTCTCATCCTCCTCTTGCGTGCCGCTTGATCCCATAGAGGTCAGCCCCTCTTGTACCAGTTTCTTCTCCCTCTGCTGCTGCAACAGAGTTAGTTCTTCCGCCGCAGGCTGATTGATCAAAGTTGGAGAACAATCACCTTCTGGATGCCTATTACCGCCATCTGTCGCCGTTAGTGGTTGTGGTGGTGAGTCCACGGAGAGTCTATTTTCCCCTCCCTGCATAGCACTCTCTCATTGTACTATTTCTCTCTCAGCGTTTTCACTCTCTAATTTTAAAATGACTCCTCTCCTACAACCAAAAGGTGCCTTTATATAATGGGGATTTTTTGTTTTCCCCCTTATTTTAACTTTCCTTTTAAGGAGAAGAGAGAAAATTTCAGATTGCAAAAATATGATTTTCTTTATTTTTTGAAAATTGTAAAAAAAAATCATGTTTAAAATGGTGCATTGATGTATCAATAGATACATAGTTTATCACTTCAAAAATATTTTCCTATTAAATATAACGAATAAAAAAATTCTAGATATTTTATCAATATTAAATTAATATGGATAGATTTTCATTTTGAAATGCCATATAAAATTCATGTACACGCATCATATATTTATTGCTCATTAATCAAAAGTTTAAAAAATAATTATCTTTTACTTAAAAACCAAACTATAATTAATCAAATAGATTCATATAATAAGTTAAGATATAGAAAATTCTTCAAAACATATTGTAAAAATAGTTATATATTTATTTAATTTGTGTCAACAGATAAACTTTAACCGTCAAATGCAGAGCAAGATGTGTGACTATCATTAGAAACCATCGAACATGTATTTAAAATATTTATAACTGTAATTGAGAAAAAAATATTTAAAAATTAATCAATGTAAAGTATGAACATTTTTAAATGATAATTAAAATATATATCACCTAGCTTATAAATCATGAGTTGGGGAAATCAAATACCAAATTTGTTTTTTTTTAAAGTCTAGATGTCTTGAATTTGGGTGTATCTGCTTCAATAAAAGTTTCCTAAGAAAAATAGAAAATTATTTTAACATTGTGAAACTCGATTAGATGATTAAAAGTTTTTAAAATGTGAATGATTCAAAACTTTAGATAAAAAACTTCACGAATATGAGGAAATGTATAAGAATTTTGGCTACTTCATTCAAATGGATGTCGATATATAACTAAATTATCCCAGATTAATTATTAGATGTTCATCCATTTAAAGTTTGGAAAAAAATACTGTGGATATTATCATTGAAAATCCCAATAAAAACGAAGATGAAAATTATTCAAGAATCAAATACCCTAAATAAAAGACTCAAAGCTAAAAAAAAATACTTAATAATTTATTTATTGAAGAATTGGACAGTTGATATCTTGCACACGGTTTAATAATTACACAACAAAAATATTATGAAGCACATGTTGGATTGTGACTTGACGGTTAAATTTCATTAAAAAAATATTATTTCAATTGTTTTTAAAATTTATGAATAAGTTTTAAACTAATATATCTACATGTTGTAAAAATAATATAATTTTTAATATACATAAGCTCTTATCCAAGAGTGTATTATTTATTATTGTAACTAATAATGCATCAACATATAACTTCATATCTTGACTCATATTTTTATACATAATCAACATAACTCCTCTAGGATTCATTATATGGATTAAATTCAAATTCAATCTCGAACTTATTGAAACAAGTATGTCTCTCTTGCAGAACAATGGTGACTGGTGCACTTTTATTGTTAAGAATTACCTTAACTTTTCTTTTCCATAAAATTCACAAGCAATACTATTTTCAAAAATTATCGTATTCCTTCTTTTTCATGATATTCATAAAATTATAATTCACATCTATATTTTTGTGAGTTTTAGAGAAACTCTAGAAAGTTCATATTTTTAAGGAGAAGGTATATGTAGCATATTAATTTATTTGTAGAGAGAAGTGACTTAAAGAAGTCACTTTATCATAGGTTCACACATTTTGAAGCTTGATGAAAAATATGAAATGATATTAGATCGTCAAATGGTAAAAGACTTTATTAACACCACATAAACACTCAACATTTTTGTAGAATGAATTTTTTTATATTGGGTTAAGTATTGCATATTTTCCTTCTCTTAGACTTGAGAAATGTAATTTTATAAGTTATACTAAAATAGTTATTCTTTCAATTGTTCAATCTTTTTTTCTAACATTTTGACAATTGGTTGAAAGTGAATAGCTTTGACCCTACTCAATACCAGTGATATGAGATAAGTGAAAGAAATATTTCCCTTGTCACGCCAAAAATTGGTTGATATTTGTATGGATTAGGTTACAAGCCTTTCTATCAAAATAGAATTAACTTTAGGTAAAGTTAATATTCTACCTCGAATTGGATTTATTAAATAACAAAATGGATTTTATTCTCTCAAAGTTCATTTCCCTCGCCCTTTAAAAGATGCCATATAATATTCATACATCATATGGGTAATTTTGAGAGCTGATCTAGAAATCAGTTCGAATAATTTATGTTAAGAGAAAAGTGCAGATATAACCCTACATAATTGACGAAAGTGCAGATATAACCTTCATGTTTTCGAAAGTGCAAAT
>JAULKM010026382.1:0-13899 GCA_032355605.1 Rubia tinctorum | reverse complement strand
TTTGATGAATGTAAGGGATTATTTATGGCTCCCTTCGCCCTAGAAATAAAAGAGAAAATGTGTACATTAAATAGACCTAACCTAGGGATTCTATATACCTTTAAAAAAACCAAGGATTCTATCCCAAGGGATGACTTTCATCAAAGTATTCAACAGATTTTCATGTTCAAACAGATTGTTTAAAGATGAAAATCCTTTTTAAGGATTCCAGGTTTCAGCCATAAAAGAGATACATAGACATCTGAAGTTTTAATCAGTTTTGCATACCGATGGACTGAGAAAAATTCTTAGGTTGAGCCAGATGAGAAACAACAAAAATGTAGTTATATTTCAAAAACTTTATAAAAAACAAAGCTGAACCTACATCTATATGCACAGGGCATCGACAAATTATAACATGACAGAATGCATCGAAAAATTCACAAGTGAACTCTGGAAATGCTATTATAGTAGTAGTAAAAATCGCAAAATGAATACTAACACAAATTTAAACCGTTAGTAACTCAATAGAAAGACATTCCGAAACCATCAAAAATTTACACCATTCACTTTTCAGGAAAAACATGAGACAAAATTAAACAAGCAGATATCTATCCAGCTCCTCAATTTAATACACAAGCTAATCATGTAAATCACATCCGGAAAGTTAAGCACATGGATACAGATCCAAAAACAGCATAAAATAGTTCATCTTTATAAAAAAAATGAGATAGAAGAGATTATCTAAATAAATAAAATGAAATTACAACAGATTGGTGAGATTCTTTTGAGTGGTCGCCAGAAAAATCAGATTGGGGGGTCTCATTTAGGTCAATCCAATGTGTGATTGGAAGTTGATCGAAAAATTCAGAAGAATCATTGAGCAGAACTATCTCGAAATGAAGCTAACAATACAATGAATGATAACAAAGTCAAGAGGTGAGAGTAATAAAAAAATTATATAATCTTGATCAGAGTAACTAATAATAATTATCCCTTTTATTTCGCCATCTATGAATATTAATACTGCATCTGACGAGGATATATATTATGGTGTTAGCAATAGTAAGAAATTAAAGTACAGATAAGGTAACAAAATACTGGAAAATCAAATAATTTTAGTGGATACACTCATGTGACACAATTCAAAGACTAGCCAAGATGTGCTTGTTTTTTAATATTTTAATCTTATTACTTTTATATTTTAACCTAGAAAGTATGACAACCATTCAAGCGAAGATCAAATAGAAGTATGAAATTTGGGTGTTGCTTGAGTGGTTCAGTTGCTTGAGTTCAGATCCCTTTAAGCATGCTTTTTCTTCAATTTCAAAGTATTGGGAAAATATTAAATTGCCCCATAAAGAGGGGGTTTTCGGCAGTTTAGAATTTAAAATATTTGGAGAATTACATGGTTGATTTGATATTTAATTTGTAAAAATGAACGGTATTTTTACAATAGATTTAAAATTTAGAGTTAAGTGCTAAAATGATCTTATGTTTTGGTTGAAAGTGTTAAAATGACCTTGCAAAATCTGAAACTGTCAATCTATCCCTGTAAAATCTGAAAGTGTCAATCTAACTCTGACAACTTGAAATTGGCCGAAATTCAATAAACTTACCAGTATACCCCTGATTGAGAAATCAACCATGCAATTAAATAATAAAAGTCCATTTTACCCTCTTCTCTTCTTCTTCCTCATTTCCATTTTGTAGCCCAAACCCTCTTTTGCGGGGTCTGACTCCTCTCCAGTAGGAATTTAAGAAATAATATAGTGGGAACTTGGGTCTAGAGAGGATTTAGGAGACGTGGCTTGGGTCTCCGGCGGCGTCTCTTTTTAGGTTGGGTTTGGGTCTCCCGACATCTCTTTTTAGGTGCAGTAGTGATAAAGAAGTCTCACGCAACTGCTTTATAATTGTATAGGGGTATGTTGACGAATGGCACTGGTAATAGTACCGGTGCTCGATACATAGAATGTTTTGGGAAATGGATTTATTGTATGAGTTACTCATGAAAATGGGTTTATGGTATGAGTTACTTAAGAACTTACTAGCGTTTTTCAACATTTCACCAAAAAATCATTTATTTAATATTTCTATATATAGGCAAGAATAATAAAAATTGTGTATATTGGAGCAGTAATGAGGTAACACAATTTTGGGCCACGAAAGAATTTCCAAGACTGTGTAAAAGTAATCAATGTTGACTTTCGAGACACTTCCATACACTCATACATGCCCAAATCAATCACAATCATATATTATTGAATTTCATTTTGGTGTCACCAAGTTTGTGATTCGACAACTCCAACTTTCTTGGAGGGATCTAAGTGCAAAAGGTAAAAACTTTACTCGTAACTCCAAATTGAATCTGCTCGAACGTGATGCTACCCTATACAACCCGGCCCATTTTATTCTCCAAGCATGTAACGAAATATTTATCAACAATCGGACACAAGAACATATCCATAGTCCTTTCCGGTTTCCCTGTCTTAATTCCAAGTAATCAACTCTAAGTTACTTTAGAACATGTACTGGCTTTTTCCAACATTTCACCAAAAAATAATTTATTTAATATTTATATATTTAGGAAAGAATAACAAAAATCATGTATTTTGGAATAATGAATAATGGGATAACACGATTTTGGATCATAGTGTAATTTTTTAAGACTGTGTAGAAATAACCAATGTTGACTTTCGAGATCCTTTCGTTCACCCATAGATGCCCAATCGCAAAGTCAAAATCATATATTATTGCATTTCGGTATCGCCAATTTCATGATTTGACAACTCCAACTTTCTTGGAGGGACCTAAGTGCAAAAAGTAAAAATCTTACTCGTAACTCAAAATTGAAATCCGCTCGAACGTGATGCTACCTTATACACCCCCCATTGTATTTTCCAAGTTTGTAACAAAATATTTATCAACAATTGGGCACAATGATGTACCTGTAATCCTTTCTTATTTTTCCTTTTTTACTTCTAAGTAATCAACTCTAAGTTACTCTAAAACATGTACTATGTTTTCAACATTTCATCAAGAAAATAAATTATTTTTTATTTCTATATTTATGCAAGAATTTTAAAAAATAGTGTATTTTGGAGAGAAGGATAATGTCGTAATGACTTTTTGGGCCATAGCATAATTTTCCATAAATATGTTAGAGACACTTCCATTCACCAATTGTAGCCCGAATTTCAATGTGCAATCTTCTCTTATTTAATTGTGTTTAGTTGTCTCCATTTTTGTGATTCGCAACTTCCAAATTTCTTCTATGGACCTAATAGTAAAAATTAAAATTTTAACTTAGAGATCATATAATACTAGCACCGGCATTGTTTTTCATTCATAACGGTGCTACATTATGGCGGCAAAATGAATTTTCCAAATTTTTATTGAATTTTTTGGAGGGATTGTTAAAATTTTGGAATATTGGACTTAGCACCGGTATAACTTACTTAGGCACCGGTATGTACGCCGATGCTCCATACTTAGAAAAAGTTTCCTAGATTTGCTCTCTAGTCCAAAAAAATGTACCTCATTTAAAGCAGCCCTAAGCAGGTGATTTTCATATACATAGGCACCGGTATTTGTGCCGGGGATCCATACTTAGAAAAAAATCTCGGATTTGCTCTCGGGTTCATAAAAGATTTTAAAAATAGCCATTTAAAGCAGCCTTAAACATCTATTTTTCATATACATAGGTACCGGTATGAGCCTTTTGGTTTCATCTAAACCATTAATTTCTTTTGGTGATTGAATCTTAACAGTCAAAACTTATTGATATATAAGTAAAATTAGAAACCCTAATTCTATTCTCATCATCATCCCTACCCCCTTCGTCTTCGTCGCTAGCCCCTAGAGACCTTCATCCCTATCGAGCCCACTTTCTTCGTCTTCGTCGATCCCTATCAACCCCGAACCAGTATGTCACAGTCGATGGGAAGCTTATCCTCCTCGCTGTGACGGTGGAGCAGCCATAGACGATGTTGGTCTGCCCAATCTCCTCCTCTTCCCATGACATGCAAATGGAGCTAGTACCGATCATTAGGGTTCAAGCAGACCGAATAGAGGCAACCATCACGACCATCCCGAACGGTGGAGATAGTTCTAGCAGTAGAGGAAATGGAAAAGGCGATGATTGGAAAAGGCCCCAGGTGCTCCAGTTCAAGGAGTGGATAGAGATCCCTTCTACCCTTTTTGGAAAACAAAATCATTAGGTATTCTCTACTACTTGATGTGTATTTCGTGTTTCACTTTATCAGCTCTTGTATTGGTACAATGTTCATTTGCGGTTTGTTCATATTTAGAATGCTTCCAGACGCTTGCTTCATTTCTAGTATGAAGTAAAAGCTTTAACTTGAATTTTATTAGATTGCGATGAGCGTTCTGTTGCGAGTTCTCAAGGAGTTAAGTTTAGGCTATTTCGTAGCTATGATATAGGAAAATAAAGTGGTTTTTCGTATATTTTCCTCTTGATATAATGTTAATTTCGGCATACATTTTCGAGTGAGTTCCTCCCGTTTGATGCTATAGGTTTCCGATTTATTTTGCCCTTGCAATTTATTTTTTTTGTGATGAAACGTCTGCATGGTGTTGATTAGAAGAAGGTGTAGGTTTTTCTCAACTTGTTTTTTATGGTCCTAAGAAATAAGTCTCCTCAACAAAGATATAGGGTGACATGAGGTGGCCTATTCAATGTTTAGCTAGTGTATTTTGTCGCATGCTTGTTGAGTTTGATGTTAATAGGTAATGACTTTGCAGAAAAATTGAAGATTAGTGTCTGTTCCATCATTATGTATGTTATAATTTTCTGGCTTCTTTGAATGCATTAAGTAGATCTTCTACAAGTAAGCTTTGGTGTTTGCGTTACATAACTATACTCTAGATTAGTAGTAGAATTTGTTGCTAGATATGCACTCTAATACAGCGTATGTACATATATTTTCTTTTTCACTGTAAATTTGCCATATCATCCTAATTCAACGTATGTACAGACATTAGTGTTTGCTCCCTATTATTTGAATATCCTTTGTCATTCTTTTACGGAAGGTGTAATTGGTTGCTCTCCCAAAATTTTGAATCTGCAGCAGATGCACTTTTTTCTGGCCACGATATTGTGTAGAAGAACGTAAACCTTATTGAGTCTTGTCACCAGAGGCCTCGAGTAACTCAAGAAAACTTCCCTAGTGAGTTGGTGGTATTGAGAGTTCACACACATACATGTTTTTTTATATTAGTGTAGAAACATACGAGTTAGTTTTAGCTATCTTAGTTGAATAGTAGTGTTGAGTATTCATTGAATTCAGTTCACGTTTTTTTTATATTGTAGTGCATTTTTGTGTATTAATAAATATTTCAATTTCTATATTATTATTTTAATAAAAAATGAGCACCGATAAAAATGATGCTCTTTTTTTATCACATATTTACTAGCACTGGTACAAAAGAGCATATGCACTGGTATTTCAACCCCTGGGAATACGGGTGCCCAAGTAGGGAGGTGTTGGGATGGAGATTTGTAGAACCGGTACATGTTACCGGTGCTGGAAACTATGTTTCAACACTGGTACGATCCACCGGTGCCTATGAAACTACGTTCCAGCATCCCCCTACTAAGGCACCGATATTTCAAGGGGTCGAAATACCATTGCTTATGTGGAGAATTACTGATGCCTATGTACCCTCTCTGCAGTAATGAATGTTTTGAAAGCTGCAAAAAAACAAGGGAATTAATATAAGCACATAGTTACTCAGTCCCAATCAAAGTTTCTTAGTTTGACTTTTGGAGTCAACGAAATTAAGATTTAACTAGTAATATCTTATTTATAGATATAAGAAATTTAAAACATACTCCCTCTGTCCCATCAAATTTGGCCTATTTGATTTTTCAAAGTTAACTTTTGACCCTAAATATAAAATTTATGTATATAATAATAACAAAAATATATAATGATATACTGTTATATTCATCTTCACATCTATTTCTAACTATCAAATTTTTATGCGAAATTGTTATATGTAGCTAGAGATATTGACGGTCAAACATGATCATTGAAGACTGTGAAAAATTAAATAGGTCAAAACTATTGGGACGGAGGCAGTAATAGTTTAAAAAATTATGTTATGGTGATTTTTTTTTATAAAAAAATTAAAACACTTAGTGTAATGAGTGGAGGATTATATTGGCTCTCTTAACCATTTCCAAAAACAAATAGTTCACGATTAGAAGGAGTACTTAGGACTTAGAACCTATGGCCTAATTTGTTGAATTGAGAAGTTCCAATTTTGGTTATGAATCTAGGGAGATAATGGTTGTTTGGCCACATTTAAATTTGTTGATTCACCTCATTTATCAATAGTTCTCTAACCTCTTACTCATAATTGGTTATGTAATCAATTGTGCAAGGTTATGAGATGCTTGATTCTGCTCTCTAAACATGTTTGAAAGTGATTTACATGGAGCATTTAAAGTTACATTTAAGTGCATCGTCTTTTTTCTCTCTTTATTTTTAATTATAAATAGACAACTGTCAAATTATCTTTTCTTTTTATTATTTTAACTAAAACCAATATTAGTGGGAAGAGATATTTATTAGGTTCTCCAAACCTATATGTAACCTTCAGACATGAGTTGGGTTCAAGTTTTACCTTGAACCAGTAATTACAAAAGCCTTCAAATGGCAAGATAGTTGCCTATTGCAAGCAAAAGGGGTATTTAGGAAAATGTTGGGAGTGTTCCCGATTGTAACACTTCCACCCCCTGTGTCAATATTTACAAATCGGTCAGACTTCCGAAAAATTCCTAAATAAGTAAAAGTTTTGAGATTTTTACAAATGAAAGAAAGTTTTGAGCACATCTGATTAAGAGGCCAATGCAGTTTCTTGGGCCTATGCTCTGGTCAGCACTTTCCTTTGGTTCTTCAATTGGTTTTAAAGCTACTGTCAAGTGGTTATGTTGATACTTCACCAAGGTGTTGTACCTCATCTTGTATCTGGTTAATAAATACCTACTCATGTATATCCAAAGCTTAGCATTTCCTCCATTGTCTTTTGTTGTGGGTTCCTCCGTTGTTGCCTTTGATTTCCTGCAAATGAAAAAATAATCAGCAGTATCCATCCTTTTTTTTACTCTGAGATCTGGAATATCCAGTCTATTGAATATCAATAAAGCTCTGATGTCTTTATCCAGGTCAGTATAAGACAGAATGTCATTCAAACTATGTGATCTTAGCCTCTTTTTTTGCAAGTGAATTGGAGAATTTGTTCCCTTGTCAAAGTGTGTGAGTGATGATGGTTATTTCAGATTTTGTTGAGCATCAGAAACCATATCATATATGCTCCAAGGAGCTTTGATAAGATTTCCAATTTCTTCCACAGCCATCTTATAATCAGTTTCCAATGTAAACAAAGATAAGCCTAATGATTTTGCAAAGAAAAAACCTTCATTTAGGGCTAATATTTTATAGTGAAGAGCTAAGGTAGCAGGTTAGCATGTAACTGAAGCTTGCAGTAGGTTGCCATTATGATCCCTGATTAGTATACCAATTCCATATTATTTTTCGGATGCACTCCATGATGCATCAACGTTAACTTTAAAATCGGTGGGTTTTTCCATCTAACAATCCTAATTTTTGAATTTTGAGGTGGTCTTAAAGGTGGAGTTAAGCCCTTTTCAAACCAGATTTTATCCAATATTTTAGAGGTATGAACATGCCTTTTATAGAAGGATCCAAAAATGTCCTTTCTATTGCTTCAATGAGGGAAGGAAAGTGTGGTTTAATAATCTCAAATGTCAATTTGTTTCTCACTTTCCAAAGATTTCAGCAGATAAAAGTCGGTGCAAGTGTGATTATGTGTGAGTGCATATATGAATCACCCTTTGTTGACCAGTAATATGATAATCTATCATATATATTTTAAAATTTTGGTGGTCTAACTGCAAGTTCTTGATCATAAAAGGACTAGACCTGTGCCGCTAATTCACAAGAGTTGAAGAAATGGCTTATGGTATCATAATTATCACATAAAGGACATTTTGATGCTAAACTGATTTCAAAAAAAGATTAGTATATCCTCAAAAGGTAGAATAGTATTAGCTAGCTTCCAAAGAAAAATATAAACTTTCCTGGGGAGATTTTTTACCAGATGCTGTTTAGACTCCTCACCGATTTTCTCTTTTGAGCAAAGGTGTCGAACGCAGATTTGAAAGTAAAGACCCCCTGTAGTTGAGGGTTTCCAAATGAGTCTATCAGGTTTGGATGGGGTCAGACTTGCTCCTGCAAAAAATTGAAAATGTTAGGTGACAGAGATTGTAAATGAGACATTAGGTTTTGTCTTTAATTGGTATAGAGGTAAAAAAAAGTGGTTAGCTCTTCATAAAAATCATGTAAGCACCCATATCCTGTCCAATTGGAAGTGTAGAGGTTGGATGTACCATATCAATGTATCACTCTTGAATTATTTTCGGCCAAGACATTACATTTTAAAATCCTATTCCAGGTTCAGATTTTTTATGTGTAGCTGGGATGGACCATAGGAACTGTGACCATAGTGTTTCACCTATTTGAAACGTCCACCATAGTTTCAAAGAAAAGTGTCAATAATGTCCTTGAAATTTCTAAGACCTAAACCATTTTGTGTAATTGGGAAAGATAGGTTTTTATTAAGGAATAGTAATATTATGTGAATTAACTTGTGATTGTAATTAGATTACATAGTTTCCAAGGAACAGAGACTTTACAAATAAAGCCCCGTATAGGTCTTTGTACCTCTATATAATGTACCCCGGAGCATGAATACAAACACAAAATTACTACTGCGTAAATTCTTCATGGTATCAGAGCCTAAATTCCTGAAACCCTAAAGAAAATTTTCCGCTGCAACCTCATTGGAGCCGACCGCCGCCGATTACCAGCTGCGCATCTCCAACATGCACCGGCGCCAATTATCGGCTCCCTCCACCGATCCACCGTCTGATAACTCATCGTAGCCTCCTCTCTGATTTACGCAATTGTCTGTTGTTGTGCCCTGCCCATATCTGATCCACGAGTCGTCATCGCCGCATCCAGCTGCGAGTTTGTCACACGTGCTGCCGGTTTCCACCATCGTTGCTCACCGATCTTAGTCCCCAAATTGCTGCACCGCTGCTCCAGGTGTCGTGATTGTCTAATTGGAAGTTACTGTCTGTACCATCAGTGCATCGCTCTCAACGCACCACCGCCGATTTATCACGCATCACAGTGTTCAATTATCTGTCCGCCAATCTGCTAATCTGCATCCGCTGTTAATCTGCATCAATGTCTACACTTCGTTTTGGTTCCGATGCTGCTGAGCAAGCCTGCATCATTACTGAAGTCGAGGCTAACAAGCTACAGAATCTCAATGTCGCCGATGTAATTGCAGCTTTACTCAAACAATTGCAATTGCAATTGCAATCTGGCTCTGGAGGATCTGTTCCTACTGGTCGATCTCTAAATGACCCTTACTTTCTTAACACTACTAATGGCCCGGGTTTATTAATTTATCCCGTCATACTGAAAGGTGAAGAGAATTACCTTGAATGGTCTAACCCAATTTGTGGCGCTATGCTTGCCAAGAAGAAGATTGGTTTCATTGATGGAAACATTACCAAACCTCCAGATAATCATCCTGATGCAGTTGATTGGCCTAGAATTAATGCTACCATGGTATGTTGGATCTTACGAACTCTAGATCCACCATTACGTTCTTCTACTAGCTATTATGTCACAGTAAAGGAATTGTGGGATGATCTTAAGGAAAATTTTACTCTTGGGAATGGTCCAAAAATTCTGCAGATGCGTGAAGATATACAGAAATATTGGAAGAATGGTCAAACTGTTGCCATTTATTTTGGCAAAATGAAGAAGTTGTTTGGTGATTACAACTCCATTCAGCCTCCTTTAGGTTGCACTTGTGAAACTTGTAAACCACTGTGCACTTGCAATCATGCTGCCAATGCCTTCCAAGAAGGTGAGAAATATATGATCTACCAATTTCTCATGGGTCTTGATGAAGGCTATCACACCTTGCGATCAAACATCATGACCACCGATCAACTCCCACCAGTCATGCGCGTATATGCCCTTGTTGCTCAGGAGGAGAATCATAGAGCAATTGTTCGGTCTCGTAAGCCTTCGACTGACTCTATGGCATATGTTGCACGACGTCCACCACCTTCTGGTTCTTCAACAGTTGTTCTCACTTCATCTAATCGCAAGAATCTGATTTGTATGCACTATAATCGCAAAGAAGCATGTTTGCAGCTCATCGGTGTACCAAATTGGTTCAAAGAATTGAACTAGAAGACCAAGAAGATGGGGCCAAATCAGTCGACCGCCACCGCAGGGAATGGCGGACCGGTCATCGGTGCCCACCCGGCTCCACCGTGTCGTCACCTGGCCATGCCACCGTGGCTGAGCGCCTTGCCCCTACCCGCTCTTACTTCGGTCCTACTCTATCTCATGACCAATGGGGTACAACCCTACAGTTATTTAATCAATTTAATGCATTGTGTGACCATGGGTGAGGTAAGTCTACTTTACCGTGGATTCTTTATTTGGTAGCCTCATATCACATGACTGGTGACAAAGGTTCTCTTATTGATATTACCACTACTGTCATATCTATGAATGCCATACTGCCTGATGGATATGTATCATCTGTGACAAAATATGGTTTTATTCTCTATGGGGATGTTACTCTTACTCATGTGCTCTACATACATTCTTTGCGATGCAATTTATTTCTTGCTCTAGATTGTTACTTGCATTAAAATGTCTAGCTTTATTTACTGAAAATTATTGCATTTTACAGAAAATCAGTACGAGGACTGATATTGGTGTGGGTGAAAAACAAGGTGGGTTTTATTGGCTTCGTATGCTAGATACGAATGTTCGTTCTCATATCTCACATTCTATTTCGACAGTTGCTTCAGTTTCATGTTCTAATTTATAGCATCAACGTCTTGGGCATCCTTCCTCTACGGTGTTGTCTTCTGTTTCTACTCTTTGTTTTTGCACAAATAATGTTTCTATTCCCTGCTCTGTCTGTCATAGAGCAAAACATTTTAGACATAGTTTTCCTTTGAGTTCTTCGAATGCTAGTTCTTTATTCAAATTAATACATTGTGATGTTTGGGGTTCTTATAAAACACCATCTTCTAGTGGTTCATTTTATTTTTTGACTATAGTTGATGATTATTCCCGATCTGTTTGGGTTTATTTATTAGTTGCTAAGTTAGAAGTTGCCTCTAGATTTATTGAATTTTGTGCTCTGATCAAGAACCAGTTTGGACGCATGGTTAGGCGTGTCCGAGCTGATAATGGTACATAATTTTTACCTTTGAGATCCTACTTTGCTGAATCTAGGATTATTTTTTAGACATCTATAGTTGATATGCCACAGCAGAATGGTCGTGTTGAGCGCAAGTATCACCATTTGTTAAATGTGGCTCGTGTTTTGCGTTTTCAAGTCAATCTGCCTACTGAGTTTTGGGGAGAATGTGTACTTACTGCTGCTTATTTAATCAACCGGAAATCGACAAAGTTACTCGATGGTCGCACACCATTTGTATTGCTCTATGGACTTCCTCCAAATTACAAAGTTTTACGCGTATTTGGATGTTTGTGCTTTGCTTCCTACATTCCCAGATTCCGTGACAAATTTGCTCCAAGAAATCAGGTATCTGTTTCTTGGGTATCCTGTCGGAAAGAAAGGTTATCGCCTTTATGACTGGGAAGCCCGTACTTTCTTTAACATTTGGGATGCTCATTTTTATGAAGACTAGTTTCCTTATATTGTGACCTCGGAAGCCTCACCGCCACCAGCCATCTCACCGACGATGGCTACCTTACTACCATCGGCCCCTTCTCCGACACCGGCCACCATACTGCCATCGCTCTCCTCATCATCGTTGTCCCCTTCTCCAACGCTTGTAGTTGTGACATCACCGGATAAACCCGTACTGCACACGTCGGACGCATTGCCCGCTGCTGAGCCTCACGCGCTCCACGCGCCGCCGTCTGCCCCTGCCCACGCGCCGCATGTCACTGCTCGAGAAATCCAGATGTCGTCCATCTCTTCGAAGCCTCCTCCACCTACCTCACCTTCACCCTCTGCATTGCTAATCTGATCCCCGGTGTCGCCACCGGCATCCGATCTCTGCTGCACGACCGAGTGGTCACAATCGTTGACCTCCTACTTACTTGAATGATTATTTATGCTCTGTTGCTGATATCGATACCCCCTCACACTGCTATAATCACACCTGCGCCATCACAATCCTCAGGTGTTCTCTATCCTTCAACTGATTTTGTAAATTGCGCTAAATTTTCTAGAACGCATTCTAGATTTTTTTGGTGCAGTAAATTCTAGTGCAGATCCCAACACTTTTTTTGAGGCTTCAAAGTATGCCCATTCCAATTTGGTAAACATCGTTTCCCTCACCAAAATAATTTGTAAGCTCTAATGATGAAATTAGTACAGTGGTAAGCAGAGTCGATCCCACGAGGAACGGAGCAATAACTATAAAAATTATACCTACTAATATAGAACAGTTTTGGTGTAGCCACCACGCCATAATTTTCAAGATTTTGTCTAAAACTAATAATGCAATTAACTAATAAAAAATATAAACTAATAATGAAAACTGACAAATATAAAAATCTAGAAAATATATGAAGAATGTAATCAGCTCGAAATAACTCACATTAGTCAAACATCGATCATAGGCACAAAGATAAAATCAATTCATATGTATCTATCAGTTATAGGATGGCAAGTATTTGTTAAACCCTCCCAATTCTTTCTTACTTTGTCGACAATTGACCAATTATAATTAATCAATTATTTCACTTACCAAGAGGCCCCCGGGAAGTATTCGTTGAACCAGATACACACCTCAGTAGCATTAAGAATGAAAAGAACCTAATATAGCAATTACCCAAGTATTCGCAAGTAGTAACGCACACTTAATTGTTCTCCATCTTGATATTACAGTCTTAACTAATTAGCTGTTTTTCACAAGAACTCGCTACTTACTATCCCTTTCCAACGATTACGTATTGGTGGAATTAGATAGCAATATCCCAATAATATTCAAGTTGATCAGGCTTAAACATATCAATAATAAATTAAATCAAGAACAATCAAGAACACATAAGAATCAATTATTAAATAATTAGGTTTCACGATTCATAAACTAATACTTGTTATTTCATGTCGATATATAAATTAGCTACTCATAACAATTAAACAAAACAAATAAATAATATAAAAACAATTCATAAACAATATAATCAAACAAAACGCAAACCGTGATGTATAAACTCTCGATCAATGCATGTGGCAGCCTTCTGTAGTATTTAGAACACTAAAACTAATAAAATCAAAACAAACTAAGACCTAAACTAAACTACTCCTACAAAATATGTATGTACGTTCCATTGTCATCGCAAAGCCTTGACATGTATTGATACATGCGGCTGCAAAGAAAACCGAATCCAAATGCGATTCCTATTCTTCCGGAATTCAAAGAAATATAATAAAATCTATTCTAACTCTAATTAACTAACTTCTAAAATTAAGGAATTTTAATTAGAAATATATAATACAATATTTATCAATATGGGAAGTAAATATCTTTATTTTCTTCAAATCCATATTTCTTCAATAATTCACTTTTCACCTCATAACTTCAGCAATTCTACTTTTGCCTCCTTTCCATCATCTCTGGAATAATGTTTTACAAAATAAGAACATTTTTCATTGGAGCACATCGCCTCATTAAAAATCTCAACCTGGAAAACCCAGTGGGAAAAAACCGTTGGTTAAGGGAAAAATAGTACAATGTATAGCTCCCTCTCAATTCTTCACAATCCATGAATTCCTGCACCAAAA
>JAULKM010026361.1:0-13899 GCA_032355605.1 Rubia tinctorum | reverse complement strand
TTTGGCAAAATTTTGAATGTAAAAAAAAGGATGAAATAATTTTTTGTTCACAAACTATTTTTATGCTATTTTAATGACTTTAAAAAATAACATTTTTTGTGGTAAGACAGAAACATAGGGACGGTGGGAATATTATAAACTAGCCTTGGGGATATTTGTATAACATGACCGATCGATGACTTTGATCCAAGATTTTATCATATGTAAGACATATAAACCGATCTCATGTATATGTCATATAACGTGGACATAGTTGAGAATTCCTAATATATGTCACACAAAGGTTCATCTCAACTTTTAGAAGCTATCACACCGCCTCCATAATTAGGGATATTGCATCGATCAAAATATGGATCCGCTCCTCTTTCCATGTCAAACTCATTCTGAATGCTAACGCGCCGTCTCTTAAAGGAACAAAGTCTTGCATAGGTCGCAACCGTTAGATATGAGAGTGAGGACAATAAGTCTCGGGCACTTCACTATGGACACCAATCCCTAGGCCTAGATAGGAAAAAAATCGGTATCCCATGATAACTCTAGGGTTGAAACAACTCTAGTCGCTACACAACAACCCTAGTTTCTACAAACTATCACACCCACACTATCGGGGTAAGCCGAGGGTTTTCCATCGTTAGGGGGTCTATCATCCCTAACATGAATAATTATTAGATGATGAGCCAATCAAGTTAGAGTTTAAGGATCGGGACGGTACTCTCGGGATAACATGCATGCACTCATCTCCTTGGCACTCATTAATCTATGATAGCTCTAACTCAACACTTCCAAGGTAGCAATTCAAGACTAGCACGATGGTATACTACACATGAATCTATGGTTTCATCAAAGAACAAACATGGCATACATCGTACAAGAACGTAAAGAATAAATCAAGCATTAATATTCATGGAACATAAAGATAGGTAAATCTAAGAATCTCACAAACTCAACATCCTGTCATGAATACAAATAATTCCCCAAGTAATAAACTACTTTAGAGATATTGAATCCAAAGCAATCATTGGATTCAATGCCATAGGCATAAACTAAGAAAAATAAAATGAAGAGAATAATTCTCCAAGTAATAAACTACTTTAGATACATTGAATCCAAAGCAAAAGATATGAGAGTGAGGACAATAAGTTCCGGGCACTCCACTATGGAACAAAATCTTTCATAGGTTGCAATCGTTAGACATGGGAGTGAGGACAATATGTCCCGGGCACTCCACTATGGACACCAATCCCTACGCCTAGAGAGGCAAAAAGAATCGGCATCTCGTGATGACTCTAGGGTTGAAACAACTCTAGTCGCTACACAACAATTCTAGTTGCTACAAACTATCACACCCACGCTATCGAGGTAAGCCGAGGGTTTCCCACCGTTAGGGATTCTATTATCCCTAACATGAATAATTATTAGACGATGAGCCAATCCAGTTAGATTTTAAGGATCGGGATGGTACTCTCGGGATAACATGCATGCACTCATCTCCCTGGTACTCATGAATCTACGATAGCTCTAACCCAACACTCCTAAGGTAGAAATTCAAGCCTAGCACGATGATATACTACACATGAATCTACGGGTGCATCATTGAACATACATGGCATACATCTTACAAGAATGTAAAGAATAAATCAAGCACGAATATTCATGGAACATAAAGATAGGGAAATCTAAGAATCTCACAAAGTTAACATCTAGTCATGAATACAAATAATTCCTCAAGTAATAAACTACTTTAGAGACATTGAATCCAAAGCAAACATTTGATTCAATTCCATAGGCATAAACTAGGAAACATAAAATGAAGAGAATAATTCCTCAAGTAATAAACTACTTTAGATACATTGAATCCAAAGGAATTATTGGATTCAATGCCATGGGCATAAACTAGGGAAAATAAAATGAAGAGATGAGATAGCCTCCTTCTCTCTCTACCTACTATTAGATCTAGAAATTATGACTTCTTCCTACTTTCTAAACCCTAGTAGACTAGTGGCTACTTATATAGTAGGTGGAAATCAGACTTAAAAATTCCCAAAAAGAGCAGAAATCCTAGCAGCCACATTGTCACGGGCCGTGCAATAGTGTGTGGCTTGCACCACACGGCCCGTGGACTGGAGGTCCTTCTCAAGCAATACTGAGTGTGTGGATCGCGCAAAAGAGCACGAACCGTGGACTGGAGAGCTGATCTGGGCGGTCTGAGCATGTGGCCAAGCAAAAGTACACGGGTTGCCGTCTGAAGACTTCGTCTTCTTCTTTTGAGTGTGCAGCTATGCAATAGCTCATGGGCCGTGGATTGGAGCACTTGGTCTTCAACTTCTAAGCGCGCTGGTCGTGCAGCACACAAGCCATGCAAATACTTATTCTCCTAAGTGTTTGTCTCGGCATGAGCCATGCCAGTCTTTATTGTTTCCAGACTTGACTCCTTTTCTACAGTGCATCCATCTACTACCATGTTTTTAGATTGTGGCCTTCAGTCTACTGCCGTCCTTTTGAATGGCCTACTACTATCTACTACCATTCTTGCAAATGGCCTTCTACTAGGTGGCAAGTGGGCGGTCGGGTCAAATACAGGTTGGGTAATATGGGTTGTTAAAAAATATGGGTATGACCCATTTCGACTCATTTTATGATGGGTCAAAAATGGCTCGAGTCACATTTGGTTGGGTTGAAATCCTCCAACCAGCGGGTAAAAAAATATTCAACATATGGGTCAAAATGGGTAAACTCGGGGGTTTCAACCCATATATGAACCCATATGAGTTTATATGACAACCCATATGGGTAAAACCCGTGGGTTTCAACCCATGTAGTGACCCATATGGGTTTATATAACAACCCATGTGGGTAAACCTGCGGGTTTCAACCAATACATTGACCCATATGAGTTTATATACTAACTCATGTGGGTTGAAACCCGTGGGTTTACCCATATGAGTATGCCCACGGTGAACTCTAAAACCCAACCCGCCCAACCCATATTTTTCAAATACCCATTTAACTCATTACCCATTTTACCCATACCCAGCAATGTTTAAAAATAGATAACCCGCTTGAACCGTGGGTTACGAGTCTATTTTGACACCCCTACCTTCTACACAGTCTGAAGTGACTATAAGCAATCTACAAATGAAAGCTCATAAACATGGATTTGGACGCTAGTAGGGACATAGTTACAAAATGAGTAATTTAGATATGAAACCACAAACGATCATCTTAAACCCTTGCAATGTAAACTCAACAAAATCTAGCAATCTACCATACAAAACATAACAAAAAAGTGTTAAATGCCTTAGGAAATACATGCATTTGACATCTCATCACAGATCCAACTGATTTTGTTGAGAAGTGGAACTACTTGACTGCAACCTACAACCTGGAAAATCACTCAAGGTTTAAACGACTACGGTATTCGTGTGAAATGGAGAACAACATTCAACGAATATATTGTCTCTGCACGCGTACTATCATCATTAAGAAGTGAGAGCACCAACAACGCACTATGATTCAATACTAACCAAAGAACTATACTCACTCACTTCTTTGAACTCTTAAACAAAACAATCAAATGGTGTAGGAGAGAAGAAACAAACATGACAATACATGTGCAAGTTCAAAGCCAAATTTTGACAAGAAAGCAGAGATGTCTATATTCAAGTTATTAGATTACAAGCAGCATTACTTAGCTTACAACCAATACTTATTTCTCATATAACTTCAAAAGCTTTGGAATATGTACATATTTCTAAATATTGAACTTGTACGTGTTTGATTAAATATTACACACTAGTACAGAACAGGGATGTTAATGGCAGTTAAAGTGACCTTAGGACGTGATTTTGACACATTGGCCCTGACCACCATTGTTTATCGTACCTAATACGAATATCAAAGTCAATCGATATATAAATTGTGCATGTGAATCCATGACATTGTCAGTAAATTTATAATTTTAATGATGGATACATGGAAGGAGTGCATGGTGTGCATGAAGAACATCCCCAGGAAAAATTTGACTATCATTCCATGAAAGCCTAAAAGAATTTTGCCAAGAATACAAAATACTCTTTTTCCCATTAGGTATTTTAGTGAGGTTGTGTACTCTTGTTGTAAAGCTAATTGAGAGATGTGGACAACCAAAATGATATTGATGTCACTCCCCATTTCATGAATCCCGGAAGAAAGAAGTCATGATTTAAATTTATAAATTATAAATTTTATAATTTATAAATTATAAATTTTATAATTTATAAATTATAAGATTTATAAATTATAAATTATAAATTTTAACAACCGGTCGCATGTGTAACACCCCAGATCCATGACCAACTTGCTCAACGCAAGAATCGGGTCAGACCTGAACGCGTTACCATAATCCAGCTGGTCAGATTACTTAAATGCCATAACGAGCAAATATAGTTATGCAGGAAATTTTTTGAAAATTCAAAACCTAACTTACTATTACAGTGAAATTCTTAATATAAGTACTAAACAGGAGTTTAACTTAAGTACAGACAAAAGTTCTAAAGGATCCAATAAGGACCAGTTTTATATTAATATTTTACATAACGATAATACATACTAAACCAAAACATTCTAAGCTTCGCTCGAGATCCTTCCCCAAAAAAATTAAAGGCAATACTGAACTTCACTCTAACTATTATGCTACACCTGTTAGGGTTGTTTAAACTGGGGTAAGTTTCTTGCTTTGTGAGGTTCCATCGCCAATATTTACCAAGTAAATTTAGTGATCACATAAAGAAAACAACCACATAAATCCTAGAAAATAGTAAAAGGAAATAGGTGGGTTATGCCAAAATACAGTCAAGTTCCTATATGGTTAATGTGACTGGCATCAGGGCATAAACCCTTTAGTAGTGCCCAAAGGCTATCACGAATCCAGAAATCCATATTCGTCAACCACGCCCAATATATTCAGTTATGAGCTCGTATCAGTACCAGTTAGTTATTCTAGCATACCAGAAACGCCATGAGAAGCCGATCTAGTTGTACGGTCTGATCAATACTGTTCCACCGCCGAACTAGGCCGAACTCTATTCGCGTCAGGGACCACGATAAACACAGACAAGCAATCAAGTAGCAAGCAATCAAATTTGACCCGGCAAGATAAAGTACAATCCGGTCATCCACATAAAATATCAGGGTCATTAATCCATTTAGTTTCACAATAATTAAGTATAGTGTGACAAAGTACACATCGTTCTTAATTAGTATGAAATCAAATAATAGGCATGAATAGAATCTAATATTATTTCATATAACGTATAAAATTCTAAACTAACACATGTAAATTTTAACTGGAATAAAATAACATATAATAATGCTTTTAATTCAATTAGTGTTAGGACAATGAAAACACTCACCGGATTGAACGTATTATTTGATGATTTCAAATAAGTGCAATTCCATTGTTTCTATCCAAACAGCTAAATTTCCCTGCATTTTATTTATTATTAGTACTCTTTTCTCTTTTTTACTGGGTGAAAAATTGTCAATATTTTAGTTTCAATTGTAACTTCAATGTTACGAGGTTTTATTACCGAATTTCAACAAGAATATACATATTTAATTAATAATTCAACTTTTTGTCAGTATGTGACTTTCAATTATAATTCAAATACCAGGTGATGTTATTACAAAATCCAAATAATATAGATATTTATTTAACAATTCAATTCATTATTTCTTAATGGCTTATTCTTATTATTCTTTTAAATGTGTGAATGACATATCTCGCTTTCTTCCTAATTTGGCGTACTATTATTCATTTCTCATTTCTCAAAGAATCCTATATATAAGTCAATATTTTATCATTTCTAAAATTATTTATTTATCTTATTTCATTTTATTTTATGTTAAAATTTCTTATCGGGTTTGGAATTATAGCCGAAAATAGTCGAAGAAAGCAGATGAGAGAATATGAATTTCTAGTTAAAGCCTAGTTATTACATAAGTACAAAATTCATTAAATTCGGGGGTTCACGATCTCCATCCCTTAATGAATTTTGTCCCCAAAATTCACATTTCCCTTGAACAACTCCAGGTACTTATTCCTCATGTCGGCTTCTAATTTCCAAGCTGCTTCCTCAACCTTATAATTTTTCCACAACACCAAAACCATAGGGATCTCTCGGGTACGCAAGTTCTTGATTCTTCGATCCAGTATCTTTACAGGATTCTCTTGTACACTAGTTTCTCATTCAATGCTAACTCCTCATGTTTCAACACGTGTTCAGGGTCAGGGTGGTACTTCTTCAGGAGTGATACATGGAAGACATCATGTAATCTCCTCAGTTAGTTAGGCAGGTTGAGTCAATACGCAACTGGTCCGACTCGCTGGGTAATCTCAAAAGGGTCAATGTATCTAGGACTTGGCTTCCCTTTCTTACCATGTTGGACAAGACCTTTTTGAGGGGTTACCTTCAAATATACCCGATCACCAACTTCAAATTCCAAGTCCCTCCTTCGATGGTATGCGTAACTCTTCTGTCGACTCTGAGCCTTCTGTAAGCACTGTTTAATCATCCTGACCTTCTCCATGGATTCCTCAATCCAAGGTATACTAGTAACTGAAAGATTTTTTTTCTCTCCAACTTCTTCCCAAAAGAGGGGCGTCCAACATTTTTGATTGTACAGTACTTTATAGGGGGCATACCAATGGATGACTGATAGCTATTGTTATAAGAAAATTCCACCAAAGGTAAGTGAGCATCCCAACTTCCCCCGAAATCCATAACACAGCTCTGAAGCATGTCCTCCGGGGTTTGGATTGTTCTCTCCAATTGTCCATCTGACTATGGATGGGCAGTGGTACTAAAGTTCAACTTAGTTTCTAGTTTTGATTGTAGTTGCTTCCAAAATTGGGAGGTGAACCTTGGGTTCCTATCTGACACAATAGTTACCGACACCCCGTGTAGTCTTTTGATTTCTCGAGTATACAAAGCTGTCAAATTTTCTAGGGAGTATTTAACGTTGATCGAAAGAAAATGAGCCTATTTGGTTAATCTATCAACCACACCCCGAATCACGTCATAACCCTTCTGTGTCCGAGGTAATTCCGTCACGAAGTCCATCGTGATGTGATCCCACTTCCATTCAGGAATCTCCAATGGTTATAGTAACCCTGATGGTTTCCGATGCTTAGTCTTGACTTGCTGACAAACCAAACATCACGCTACATATTATTCTATGTCCTTCTTTATGTTGTCCCATCAGTACTTCTATTTCAAGTCCAGGTACATTTCGCCCCCCCCCCCCTGGGTGTACCGTATATTTGGACCAGTGGGCTTCTTCCAACACCCTTTGTTTGATCTCAGAATTTTGAGGTAATTAAAATCCGCCTCTACAGGTCAGCACTCCATCACTATCCACTTCAAAGTCCGGTAACTTCCCTTCAGTAGCAAGTTTTCTCTTCTTCATTAATGCTTCATCATATTCCTGAGTCATTTTAATCTCCGTGGGTAAAACGGACTGCACCCTCAAATTGGAAAACACGAGCCGGTCAAGTTTAACTTCACAGTCCCAACTTCCTGCCAGCGATAACATCTCAATCTCCCTTATCTTGATATGCGCCAAATTCGCCTTCCAGCTCAAGGTATCAGCCACCACATTTGCCTTACCAGGATGATAATTGATCATGCAATCGTAGTTTCCCAAAAACTACATCAACCGACGTTGGCGCATATTCAAGTCCTTTTGATAAAACAAATACTTCAGGTTCTTATGATTTGACATTACTTCAAATGTGACTCTATATAAGTAGTGTCTCCATTTCTTTAATGCAAACACTACCGTGACGAGTTCAAGGTCATGGGTGGGATAGTTATTCTAATAAGTTTTCAACTTAAGAGAAGCATAAGCAATCACGTGACCCTTTTGCATCAGTACACATCCCAGGCCATATCCCAAAGCATCAGTATACAATAAAAATCCATCTTTTTCCTCTAACACCGCAAGAACTGGGGTAGTGGTCAAGTGTTCTTTCAGTTCTTGGAAACTGGCTTCTGTCTTTTCATTTCATTCATACTTGACCCCCTCCTGAGTTAGATGGAACAAAGGAGACGCTAATTTAGAGAAGTCTCTAATAAAACGTCAATAATATGCCGCCAGTCCTAGAAAACTCTGAATTTATGTACTATTGGTCGGCACCTTCCAATTTAGCATGGTTTCGACCTTATAGGGGTTCACTGAAATCCCTTCCTTTCCAATCACGTGCCCTGAAAAATTCACTTGGTTTAGCCAGAATTCACATTTTATAAACTTGGCATACAACTTATGTTCCTCAAGTAGTTGTAACACCTTCCTTAGGTGTACCTCATGCTCCTGTTGGGATTTGGAATAGACCAGGATGTCGTCGATGAAGATGACAAAAAACTCGTCTAGGTGTGGCTGAAATACACGATGCATGAGATACATGAAAGTGGCTGGCGCATTGGTCACTCCAAATGGTATTACCAGGAATTCGTATTGACCATATCGAGTGTTGAAAGCTGTCTTGGGCACGCCCTCCTTTTTCACCCGCAACTGGTAGTACCCTTGTCGTAAGTCCAGTCTGGAAAATACGACTGCTCCTTGGAGCTGATCGAACAACTCCTCAATAATGGGAAGAGGGTACTTATTCTTAAATTTCACATTATTTAGGCATCGATAATCGATACACATCCACAGAAAGCCATCTTTCTTCTTAACAAACAGCACTGGGGCTCCCCAGGGTGAGGTACTTGGTTGGATGAACCACCGAGTTAACAAATCTTCGAGTTGTATTTTCAACTCTTGGAGTTCTAGCGGTGCCATACGATAAGGGGTTCGAGAGATAGGTGCGGCTCCTGGTACCAAATCAATGGTAAACTAAGTTTCCCCTTCCAGAGGAAACCTTACAAGTTCTTCCGGAAATACCTCAAGGAAGTCCCAAACTACTTGTATATCTTCTCCCTTCAACTTATTTACTGGTTTCTTCATGATATAAGACAATATTCCAGTTGCCCCCTAGTGAATAATTTTTCGAGGCTTGACGCCATCAACCAGTAGCAAGGAGGATCTTTTTCTTCTCACATCTACTTCAATTGGGGTTTCCCCTGGCCGATACAACTTAACTTCCTTCGTATGACAATTCAAATAGGAATGGTTTTTAGCAAGCCAATCCATGCCAAGTATAACTTCGTATCCCCTTAAGGGTAGGGAAATTAAGCCTATGGGTAATTCCCAACGTCCTACATTTACCCCATAGTTTCTACATACACGTCCAGTTAGGATTTTAGCACTGTTTGTGGGAGTGCTAACTTCTAACTTATAAGGTAAGTCTTATATCCTATCTTTCATGTTTTCAAGGAATGAATAACTAGCAAAAGAATGAGAAGTACCGGGATCAATCAGAACATTAGCTAACTTACCCAAGATAGGGAGAGCACCTTCAATGGCCTTAGTTGAATTTAGGGCCTCATTATCTTCTAAAGCATAAACCCGAGCTTGCACATTCGGCTTGTTTCTCTCGGTAGGTCCTCCTTTCTGAGTAGGTTTAGTTACCGACATCTGTGATCCATAAGGTATATATGATGCCCTCAACTGGATTTGCGAGCACTCCGACACCTTGAGTTCTGAACCCTCACAGTGCAGACATTTATTAGCCTTCCTCCAACAATCCTTCTCCTCGTGGTTTCCCTTTCAGAAAAATGTACATCAACTTCGCGTTGCTTCCTTGGGACCATCTCTAAGATTTGGGTTGCGGGATAGGGCCCAAGGTTGGGGCACATCCCTTATAGGAGCCTTGTTTCCTCCAGAGACTGAAACTCATATGCCTGGGGTGTTCATTGACTTAAACCTCACATTCACATGTCTCTCCTGATGTATGAAGCGTTCTTGGTTTCCTCCACTCCGCAAGACAATTCAATGGTTGCAATATAGTTACTTTGATATGTCAAGGCTAAGGCATACATCAATTCGAACCTTAGCCCTTGGAAGAATCTCCTCTTCCTCTCATTATCCGTGGAGACTAACTTCTCCGCAAACTTAGAGAGTCTAGAAAACTTGGCTTCGTACTCCGCTACGCTCATTACACTCTGCTTCAAGTTTATGAATTATGCCTCTTTCCTTTCTTTAACCAAATGTGGAATATACTTCATCTTTAACTCCTTCTCAAAATTTTCCCAGGTGCGTGGGGTTCCCTCCATTTCCCACTTCCTTTGTACTATGTTCCACCAATCCTAAGTTGCCCCTTCTAACTCAAATATAACGAAACTCACCTTCCGCTCATCTGGGTATCCCAGGGTCTGGAAGGTTCGAGCCATTGTTTCAATCTAATTTTCCGCTACTTCATTGTCGGGTCCGCCGTTGAACTTGGGGGATTAAACTTCTGGAACCGCTCCACAGCTATATCTTCTGTTTCTGGCCTTTGACTTCGATCCCTAGAAGGGGGATTGGGATTGATTTTCACTTTCCAGCATCCGACTCAGTATTTCAGTAACTTGACTCGCAAACAACTTCATCCCGCTAGGTGGAGGGTTCTGGCCAATTTACTAGTTCGAGCTTCTACCTTGTTCTCCTTCCATTAGTGCCTACACTAATTGAGGTTAGATCTCAGTCGAATCTCATTTTATTGATTATTAAATAGTCGCGAAGATACATATTATGATTCTTATTTTTTTGTCTTGTTTTTGGGGTTTTAAGTTTTTATTATTATTATTCAGATACCCTTGAATTTAAATTGAGAACCTGATTCAAGCTCTGGGCTGGCCATACCCAAGCGATTCCAAGGTTTTCTCAGTTCAAATAAAAAGGACACTTTCTTAGTCTTATTTGTTTTTGTTTCGATTTCATATTATAATTCAATAATCCCTACTAGAATAAATTTTGATACAATATTTTTTTTCTTTTTGCTTGAATATTATTATTTCCATATTTAAAAGCATTTAAAGGTTCTTCCTAGGAAGTAAAGATTAATTATTTTAATCTCATGGTATTATCCCTTAATAGGCTCCCTAAGTCCTTACCCAATATCACTTCTTATACTTCTATTGTCAATTAACAAGGTGTTTTTATCCGAAGTAGGGTATATGATTTATTAAAATTTAAGTGGAGTCTTTTATCAAGGTATGTTTTGGTTCAACCTTTACTTGATTTGGGAAAGCTCTAATACCACATCTGTAACACCCCAGGTCCATGACCAACTTGCTCAATGCAAGTATCGGGTCGGACCTGAACGCGTTACCATAATCCAGTTGGTCGGATTACTTAAATGCAGTAACGAGAAAATATAGTTATGCGGGAGAAATTTAGAAAATCCAAAACCTAACTTACTATTACAGTGAAAATCTTAATACAAGTATTAAACATGAGTTTAATTTAAGTACAGACAAAAATTCTAAAGGATCCTATAAGGACCAGTTTCACATTAATATTTTACATAACGATAATACATACTAAACCAACAGATTCTAAGGTTCGCCCGGGATCCTTCCCCAAAAGAAGTAAAGGCAACACGAACTTCACTCTAACTGTTTTGCCCACCTGTTAGGGTTGTTTAAACTAGGGTAAACTCCTTGATTAGTGAGATTCGATCACCAATATTTACCAATTAAATTTAGTGATCACATAAAACAAATAGCTACATAAATCCTAGCACAAAGTAAAAGGATACATGTGGGTTATGTCAAAATACAATCAAGTTCCTATATGGCTACTGTGACTGGCATTGGGCATAAAACCTTCAGTAGTGCTCAAACGCTATCACTAATCCATAAATCAATATTCGTCAACCACATCCAATATATTCAGTTACGAGCTCGTATCAGTACCAGTTGCTTATACTAGCATACCATAAATGCCACGAGTAGCCGATCTAGTCGTACGGTCCGGTCAATACCGTTCCCCGCCGAACTAGACCAAACTCTAATCGCGTCACGGACCTCAATAAACACAAACACGCAATCAAATTGCAAGCAGTCAAATTTGACACGGCAAGATAAAGTACAAGGCAGTCATCCACATATAATATCAGGGTCATTAATCCATTTAGTTTCACAATAATTAAGCATAGTGTGATAAAGTATACACCGTGCTTAATTAGTATGTAATCAAATAATAAATATGAATATAATATAATATTATTTCATTTAACATGTAAAATTCTAAACCAACACGTATAAATTTTAAATGCATAAAATAACATATAATAATAATTTTAATTCAGTTCTTGATATGGCGATTAAAAACTCACTAGATTGAACTTATTATGTGATGATTTGAAATAAGCGCAATTCCATTGCTCCTGTCCAAACAACTAAATTTTCCTGTATTTTATTTGTAAGAAAGAAGGGGGAAGGAAAAATTTCTTCCGAACGAAGTTTGAAGAATCAATTCCCCTCCCCGTATTTATTGAGGGTCTTGGCGGGGTTACACCCTTAGGCCGACTTCATCATTTAGCACTTGGTTTAAGGTTTCGAATTCAAATGGCTGCATAGTCTTATACAAACAAACAAAATGGCTGATGGTTGAATGTGCATTATTATTGTGTCCTAAGACACATTGGGGTGGGGTTGACCGTCCACCCCATTTTACTTCTATTTATTTATATATGTTTTATTAATTTTAATTATAATGTATATATATTATATATATTTATTATTAGTACTCTTTTCTCTCTTTAACTGAGTGAAAATTTTTCAATATTTTAGTTTCAATTGCAAGTTCAATGTTACGAGGTTTTATTGTCGAATTTCAACAAGAATATACATATTTAATTAATAATTCAACTTTTTCAATATTTAAAATTCAATTGTAATTCAAATACTATGACTGTATTACAAAATTCAAATAATAAAGATATTTAATTAACAACTCAATTCAATATTTATTAATGGCTTATTTTTATTATTCTTTTAAATGTGCAAATGGCATATCTCGCTTTCTTCCTAAATTAGCATACTATTATTCATTTCTCCTTTCTCAAAGAATACTATAAATAAGTTAATATTTTATCATTGTTAATATTATTTATTTATCTCATTTCGTTTTATTTTATGTTAAAATTCCTTGTCGGGTTTGGAATTATAACCAAAAATAGTTGAAGAAAGTAGATGAGGGTATATGAATTTCTGGTTAAATCCTAGTTATTACATGCATACAAAATTCATTAAGTAGGGGTTTCACAACATGGGTCTTGTAATAAATAGATTTTGGGTTGAATATTATTAGTTAGTTAGTTAATTTGTTATTTTCTGCCATGACATTAAAATTGTAGCCGAGAATTTGTTAGAATTAGATTAGGACATTTAGTTGTAGTTATTTTAGGACAAAGAAGATAAATCCAGTTTGAACTAGGTTTATGCATAATCATGTATTCTTTGTGATTGCCGATTTCTCCATATAAAAAGGGAGAGATGGCCGAATTTTGATCACCTTTTTATCAATCAAATATTCCAAATTTTGAGTTATACTCATTGCTTGTGATCGTCTTCATCGTTGCTTAATCTTGCAGGTTAATTAAGTATCAATAACCTTGTGAACTAAACTTGCAGGCTAGTTAGTGAGCAAGTCGAAATTAGATTACCCCAAGGGCTAGAGTCTAAATTTCGTACGGCCACCATAGGGTTTGCGAAATCCCTATTGCTGTCAAAATCTAAAATTCTGCAATTCAGAGTTTTCGCATGGAGATTCATATTAGTTGGTATCAGAGCAAAGAAAAAGATCCTTGTGGCCGAAAATCTTCAAGGGTTTTGAGTTTCCGCATTTATTTATTTTGAAATTTTCCTCTGAATTTATAAATTCTTCATGTCATATTTTAACTATTTTTGTTTTATGTTTCTTAACAGGAGGATTGAATCTAGAGTCGAAGGACGTCGAAGGGTCCGAGAGTTAGAATACTTCGGTATTACTATC
>JAULKM010026341.1:0-13901 GCA_032355605.1 Rubia tinctorum | reverse complement strand
TAAATTTTATAACCCGGTTCATACAACCCGAAAATTTTATCTTCATTTCTTCTAATTTACACTTTAAACCTTGGTTTGTCCATGACTTATAAAAAAACCGTCTTTCAAAATACGAACTCTTATGTAAACATATACTTACCTTATGAATAATATAATGTACAGTAGACTATTACGTTATAACTAAGTTACGTATTAAATAATTAATATTATTTAAATTTTAATGGTTAATATTTAATATATTAATATTATATTAATTTATTACCTGTCCATCCGATCAGGACATGAAAAAATCTAATTTTGGATCGGACTGTACCGGAACCCGGGATTTTAAAAAAGGTTAGACCGAAGATTGGACTGGAATTTCATATACCCAATTCCAGTATTTATATTCCAGTCCTATTCGATCCATTTTATCTGTACGGACCGGTTCATAAACACCCCTAGCATTATAAAATACCCCCCCTGCCCCATTTCATTTTGCTTAGTTTCTTTTTGGGAGTCAAACTTTGTAAATTTTAATCGTAAATATAAATTAATTCATATATAATAAAAATATCATGTGACATCTTTTTAGATTCATCTAAACATCTATTTCCTAAACATTAATGTTTTATACAACATTATTATAGGTAACTAGAGATATTTACGATCAAACATGCTCATTGAAAACCATGAAAAGGTAAATAATTAAAATAAAGTGGGATAGATTGAGTATGTAATAGATCTATGTGGGCCCTACCCAAATAAATCATATAATTCAATTTAATAAAGTTACAAGATAATTTACTACAATATAAATTGGAATGAATAGAACTTGATTATATGGCTTTGGACCTCACATTTTAATTAGCCATTGCTCCAATTGCTTAATGAAACTCAAAAATCATATCTCCATTGCTATAAAGAAATCTCGAAATATATACATGTTACACAGTGGCGGAACTAGACCAAAATGTGAGGAGGAGCGGGGCGGGGCGGGGCTTGGCAAGGAGGGGTGGGGCAGGGTGGATCCTAGGCGAGGAGGGGCGGGACAGGGCGGATCCTGGGCGACGAGGGGCGGGATGTATATTTACCATCAATGGCTCGCCTTCCAGTTCCGCCATTGATGGTACATAATGGGATTATCAATTGAGTATACCTATTTGAGCCTCGTATGGGTTGCTCTAGCCTCGTTGGGGCTGCTCTCCTATCTTGAAAATCCCTTGAAATATTCATATTACAGGAACTAAAACTAATCTAGGGGAAAATTTATTCTTCTAATATAATTCTAATCATACTAAAAATACTAATGGTAATATATTCTTGTTAAGACAAATACTACCTTATTTTGAAAAGGAAATAGAGATATATTTGATATGAATCTCATTGCGAATACTTTGGATCGCGAATTTTGAGAAGCATCCTTAACGAAGGTTGATCGAAGCACCATCTTGAAATGAAGAAGACACAAACAAAGTCTAGTCAAGAACAAAACTGTAAGAACTTCACTAACACAAGGGACTAATTCGCATGAAACCAAGCACCTAGTTGCACAAACTGTTTACTAAATAGCCCACAAGATTAAGTGAAGTGTATTGCTAACTTAAATAACTCGCAAGATTAAGCAACAATGGAATGCTCGCAAGCAAAGAGCAATAACTCAAATTATAAAATATATTATTGAGGTTATAGGTAAGGTAATTAAAATGTTGAATATCATCCCCTATTTATAGTACACAGGTATGACCTTCAAGAATACAAAATACAAGAATTTGGTAATTTTGGTTAGAAATTGGAATGACTTATGGAAAGTTTAAGAAGTTAAAACCACATTAAACTAAAACACCTAATTTAACCTAATTTGCAGCATTAAAGGCACTTGGAAATTGCTCATGTCTCCTTGCAGAGATAGAAGGTTTAAAGCTGGGTCTTGAATTAGCACTACAAAAAGGGTGTTTCAATATTGAAATCAAATTTGATTCCTTATTGTTAGTTAAGATGGTTAAAAGGGATTTTAAAATTTCCTAGAAATACATCTCTCTTACTAGAGAAATATGGAATATGATTGATCAAGTTCATGGATCTATTTCTCACATCTTCAGAGAAGGGAACAATGTTGCAAATAGCCTTGCTAAGAATGCTAGTTCAAATAGGGTGAGTTCCTCTTTTAATATTGTCAGTTTACCTCATAACATGAGAGGTCTGATTCATCTAGATGCAAACTCTTTCCCCTATATTAGATTCTCATGATTGTTAACATTATAATGGAGGCTTTCTTTTGTAGAACTAGTTACTTTTGTACAACAAGTTACTGCTCTCTGTTTGTTTGGTACACAAGAACTGAAGATTGGTTAGAAGCTTTTTGGAGCCGACCTTTTGGAGCTCGCTTAGAGGCATTTAAACTTTTTCAACAAGATCTTTATAGATTGGAGCAAGAATGGTTAGCAGACTTTTGGAGCCGGTCTTTTGCAACCTTGGAGGCATTTAAAATGTTTCAATAAGAGAGGAATCTTTGGAGACTTAAACAAGAACAGATCCATGGATATGTTAGCTTAATCTTCAAGATACCATATTGGTGTTTCATACACTTTAAATCAAAAGTAAATCTCTTCTGGGGAAGTGATTTGCGAGAAACTATTATGGGAGGCCACCTTTTTTTGTTAACACAAGCAAAAAAAATGGGAGGCCATAATAGTTTTCGAAATGGGATTAGGGCCATATTCTTTGTTAACAGGGGGTTTGGAGACAAAGGGTATGAAGTAAAGCTATTAGTGGTTAGCTATTCCACTTTATACATTCTAGCTGCACATAGTTTTTTTTTGGAATAAAGAAGAACTTCTCATTACCAAAATCATTTGAGTACAAAGCGATAAAATCCAGCTTTCTAAACTCCATACATCACCTCTTCAGTTTCTATCATCCATTTTATACATTTGGCCCTCAATTTTTGTTTTACCCATAATCTATGCACAAGACATTCTATGATATTCTCTACCATATTTACTGTTTTCTCCCTACCAAAACTTTTTTCATTCCTCCTGCTCCAGACTTCACACAAAACCTCAACAATGGTTGTTTTCAATACCTGTGTTCTCCAGTTTTTCTTCCTTCATTGCTCCAGAATCTATTCTTTCTCCATATCCCATCCTTTTGGGCTTCTTTGCATGTCCATCCATTCTAGAACCATTTTCCACACCTTGTTTGCCACATCACACTCAAAAAATAAGTGTTTTTCACTCTCATCAGCATCACAGAAAGCACATTTACCTTCATCAATCAAGCCAAATTTCATTAACATGTCTTTTGTTGCCAATCTTTGTTGCCATGCCATCCATAGAGTGAACTGGGCTCCAGGTCTAGCTAGATTACCATAAAACAAGGTGCTCCAGACTAATCATATATTTTCCTGATTCTGAACTTACCTTCTTTCTTCATTTCCCTCTAGGCTTTCAAGTTCTGCATTTTTTCTGTGCATTTCAGCAACCTTTTCATCATCCAAGATCCATTTGTAGGCATCCTCATTTTTTTACAGATTCTTACCCTTTATGTAGTAAGAATGTACCCATCTCACCCACAGCCTATCTGCTTTATTACTGAGATTCCATAACAGCTTTGCCAACTTTGCTTCATTCCATTCTGTCAGAGCAATCAAAGTCAGGCCTCTTGCTTTCTTATTTTTACAAATCTTTTCCCAGGCAACAGATCTTTTCCTGGTATTTTTTCAGTTCCACTCCATAAGAAAGATCTACAGAGAGATTCAAGGCAGGCATCGCATCCAGTAGTTGGTTATGGAAAATAAAACACTCTTGATAAGTTGAATTCTTCCTGCATAGCTCAGAAGCCTGGAGCTCTAGTGTTTAATTTTTCCCACCATCTTCTCTATCAAAGGCTGATACATGTGAATTGTCAATATTTTACTTGGCATAGGCACTCCTAGATATCTGAAAGGTAGTTGTCATTCTTCAAAACCTGTACATTCCTGGATTTATTTTTTTGATACAATCTTCTACTCCAAAAAAGATTCTGCATTTTGCCAGATTCACTTCCAAACCAGTGGACTGTTTGAATTTCATAAAAGCCTTCATCAAAACTTCTACTGAATGTCTATCTGTTTTTGAAAACATGAGTAAATCATCAGCAAAACTCATATTAATGATGCTTAACTTGTCACACCTTTCATGGAATTTAAACAGCTTTTCCCTTTTTAGTTCATGTAGACACCAGAAGAGATATCCCATGACTAATACAAACAAAAGAGGTGAGATGGGATCACCTTGCCTCAGTCCTGTTCTTGCTACCAGGATTCTTGACATTTCTCCATTCACCATGTACCTGTAAGAAACTGTACTCACACATTTCATAGTCCAGTTAACAAACTTTTCAGGCAAACCAATTTCTTTCAGGATTTGTTCCAAAGCCATCCAATCCACTGTATCATATGCCTTCTGAAAGTCCAGTTGTAACATACAGTTAGGGTTTCCACCTTTCCTTGTATACCCTCTGATTAACTCATAGGCTAGCATAATATGCTCATAAATCACTCTTCCAGGTACAAATGCAGCCTGTGTTTCATCTACCAAATCCTCCATTACAGTTTTCAACCTGGAAGTTAGAATTTTTGAGATCACCTTATAGAAAGTAGTGCAACATGATATTGGCATGAAATTTGTTACCTTCTTTGAATCAATCTTCTTTGGGGTTAATGTTACAATGGTGCAGTTCACTGCCTTGTACATATTCTCATCTTCAAAAAAAGCCCTTTACAACTTTAACTGTATCCTCCTTCACTATTTCCCATTTTGAATTGAATCCATCCAGCCTAGAGCTTTCAGTTCCCCTATGCTCTTAACTGCATTCCATATTTCTTCCTCAGTTACATCTCTGGTTAGTCATCTCCTCTCTTCTATCTCCAGATTTTTACCCTTCCTCAACACAGTAATATCTACACCATTCAGCTTCTCAGCATTACTCCCCACAAGTTTATAAAACTGGACAATCATCTCAAATATTTCCTCCTGCTCAGTGCAGATAGTCCCATCTTCATTCTCTAACAGATGAATTCCTGATTGCCCGTTCTTTTCCTTCACAGTGGCATGAAAATAGCTGTTATTCCCATCCCCTCAATCTCAACCAATCCACTTCGGATTTTTGTCCAACGATTTGTTCATCCACTTCATTCCATTTCAAAACCTCATGGGTGAATTCTATAACTCTCTCCACCTTCTGAGCATTCATTTTTTCTGCATTTAAGTCTCTTGTGCATTGATCAAACCAATTCTTGCTTTTTGTCTCTTTCCTTCAACTCCATACGCATATCCCATATGCTTTTTTAGCTCTTTTTGCAATCTCACAAGTTTCCTCCATAAAACATACATTGGATCACCATGTATTGGCTTTTTCCAGTTTTCTTGGATTATCTCATTGACTTCATTTTCTCAATCATACAGTTTAGAAATCTAAACACTATTTTTCTTCTCCTTTCATTTCTTCAATATTAATGCTCAGTAAAACATGATCATAAACTCCAGGTTCCTCCACTTTAATAACCACATTAGAGAACTTCTGAAATCATTCCAAATTACCTATCACTCTATCAATCCTAGAGTAGATAGTTCCATCTTTATGTATATTGCACCAGGTGTAATACTCTCCCAGGATGTCACATTCCATCAGCTCTGTTTTATTCATCATCTGCTCTATATCTTCATATTCATTTCTCATCACATCATTTCCACCAATTTTGTCTATTGTTTTAGCACATTGTTAAAATCTCCAAGTGCTATCCATGCTCCATTCACCCAATTTTTCAAGTTCTCCATATCTTTCCACAACTTCTTTCTCTATACAAGTAGGTTAGCAGCATATACTGCAGTCATTTCAACCATTTTTTCCTTCTTTAGGTTCCAAACCTCGATGTGTATAAACTGATCAGAGCATTTAATTTTCTTCACTTCCATCATGTTTTTATCTCACGTGATCCATATTCTACCATTAGGATGTTCATTGTAATTGTCTGCAAAACTCCATTTCCCTCCAAAGATTTTCCTCATTTTCCAGTTTTTTTCTACTTTTACCCTTGTTTGAATGATCACAACAATAACAACTTTCATTTTCTTGAGACGGGAGCTAATCTCACTATTTTTGATGGTTTATTAAGCCCCCTAACATTCCAAGAGACAATCATGGGACATCCCCATACTCATCAACAAGATCACTCCAAATCTGTAGATGAACTGGTTTATCCATATGATTTCTCCTCATTTTCTCCTTCTGTATATCTACATCCATCATCATTGTCTTTCCCCTATCAATATTCTCATTCTCCTTCTGCACTATCTCCTTCCTTCTGATTTCAGTTTCCTGCTCTTCTTCTATCTTTTCTACTGATTCATAATTCTTACCATCTTTTTTCACCACCCATTTCCGCACTGTCTTTTTAATCACCTCTTTTTCTAGGCATATATGACCCCCCCCTAGCTGGCATTTCTCACAATATGGTGGTCTCCATTCATATTCAACTTCATGTTTAAACTTTTCTCCATTCATATCTTTTATCATTACACTCTCTTTCAGCTTCTGAGTGATGTCAATATCCACAAGAATCCTGGCATAAGGCACTCTTAACTTGCTTGTTGTGCACTCATCAGTAACCATGGGATTTCCTAGTACACTCCTTATTTTACCCAAACTCTTTGCCTCTCATAGGTGTAGAGGCAGTCATGGTAACTTCACCCAAATAGGCAGTGTCCTTATCATATCCTTTCTGAGCTCAAAATTAGGTTTCCAATGATGCAAAAACATTTACATGTTATAGATCATATAGGGTCCATTACTCGTAACCGAATCCCTATCTTCTTTGGTTTTGAATTTCATCAGGAAATAACCTTCTTCATTATAAAACAATTCAGGCAGCGAGACAAAAGACCAGAATCTCATCATAAAACTCTTCACAGCAGACATTGTAAGATCTCCCCCCCCCCCAAAACATACATAATCAATGTGTTTCCCCAAAATTCAATTTCAGGCCTGACATCATCTTCTTCTATCTCTACTTCTATTTCACCATTCACAATCACAGGAGCATTAAAGTCAATTTTCATACCATTAGCTTGCACCCTGTTACCCTTAATCACATCTACCCAGATTTTTTTTCCAGAATCAGATTCAATCTTAGTTTCAGATTTCAATTTTACCTCAGATTGGTCGTGCTGCTGCCCTACTTCTCTGGTAGCCTCCATCTGCTTCGATCCATATTCTTGCTCTTGTTTAACAATGACACTTCCCTCATTTGCTCCCAATTTGCTCTTCACAACCCGCATCTTCCCACTTGTACTAGCACCCAGGCTTTGTGCAGTATCCTCCTTCCTTGTCGCCGGCGTGGCCACCTTAAATTTTGGCCGGCCACGACCTTTCTTCATGATCACGGCAGTTCACCTCTAGTGTGTGTGAATCGCCTACAGTCAGATGCGATTTAATCTAGAACAAAACTTTTTCCACTGCAACATAAGACAGGGAGCTTTTATCAAACAAAACTTAAGTTTTTTAAAGCAGGTTATGAATTTATTTTGTGTCTCAGTAAATTTAATGGTGGTGTCTTCCAATTTAATCATATTTATAAAAGCAAGACGTATCGGATGATTGTATGTAATCTTCCCTCTAGAGAGAATTTTGTTACAAAAACTTCATATCAGCTACAAATTTAAAACATGTGATTTTAAAAATAACATGTCAGACAGTTCACCACTTGAGTAGCTTCTATTGTTTTATTCATGTGAAGTAATAAATTCTTGGTTAAGCTTAAAAAAATCTTGGCTGGTACTAACATTTTGTGAAAAAGTTTACCACACAAAAGTTCTTTTTTTTTGGCAACTTTTAGAGTATGTTCTCCATTTTCTTTTAAGCCATAAACTTTTAGTCTTAAAATAGGCACATAAAAGGTTGGCCTTTTCATATTTTTGTTTAATAGATGGGGCAATATCTGCTAGAGAGATATAAAATTGTCTAGTACTGTCTCTTTTTGCTCCTCTGAACTTGCATAGTTGCATCCGAATACGATATGCCTCTTTATAATTTTATCTTTCTTTTGTACTAAACTTTTGCTATTTTAATATGCACAGATGGGCTGAAAGCTCTACAGTACAGCACTTCAAATAAATCACTCTCAATACTTGGACAAGTCTTTATCTGGCAGAATTCATTAGTCAAGAAGAGGGGCATCACTTGAGCTTCATTTCAAGCTAATAAATCATTTAGTCAACATTTCAGAATGTTATATGTCAGTTACCAGAAACAGGTTCACAATTTGGCACCACAATAGAACTGAAAAGATGCACACACTACAGATTTACTCGCAATTCACCAACTTCTAGTTTAGCATACAGCAATGCTGCAAAATGCAAAGCCGTCGGTGAAACCATACCATTGGTACAATGTAATGCTACACTCTATTTCATCTCAACATCGAACTGTTCCAAGTGAATCCTCACACATCACTAGAATCTATACATACTCCAGACGGGGTATCTAATCCGGTTTCTAAATCCGCCTTCGACAAATGCCATCACAAAACCAGTAAAAGAAACAGCATTTGCAGGTGAAACCTCTCTTTATCTTTCCTAGCAGTCTCTTTATGTCATATCTGAATTTCTTTTAATCCAAACCCAACACTCTACTAGTTAAAAAGGAGTGTGCTTGGCGCAGTCCAACCCTAGGAAAATATAAAAAATATCAAAGAGAGGAATTCAGAATTAATAAAGAGAACACGTATGATTTCCTCAGCAAGGATGAGCAAATCACATCCACACCCATGTCTTGAGATCATCTGACATAGCAGATGGTATGCAATGCGTTTTAAGAATATCCAAAGTTGCTGCTTTCGCACCCTTTGTCTGAAGGACCACTATCTGCATTCAGAGAAACCACTATAATCACAAACCATTCTTCCAAGTAAATTATAGCACTGTCAGTGACTGACAAAGACGGACCTACCTGTTGGTATTCCAAATCAAATTTCAAGAACTCGTCATCGCAGCTGTCCACCATTCTGGCTAAGCTCTTCAAGTTCTTGACAGGCTGACCGTTGAAAGAAAGAACCTAAGGGTCCATGCATCACAATCAGCTACTACACCTGCTCAGGTTTGTTTGCAAAAATCACAATCATGTTGATATGTTTCACTTTTAGACTTGTTGCGTTGGGATTCTCTATGCTTTCATGATTTATTTTTCTACAAACTGGATCTATTCGTGGCTGTGTGGTTTGCAAATTTTGAAACATCAGCTCGTGGTAAAACTGTTCGCTGAATTATAATAATAGAATGCAGGTTACATAGGTTTTCCAGCGCCACCAGTGGCTCGGCTGAGCTAAATCCGGGCGCTCTCACACTTGCCGGAGTTCTACCGTAGTCTCGCCGAGGTCAGTGGTACTCTCACACCCAGATTAGCATTTTGTATTGACTTCTTTAATTTTGTTCTCAAAGACTCAAAATATGCATTGAAAGCCTTTTGTCATTGCATTTTGTACACACTTTTAATTGGAGCTGGGCAATTGTTGTATTTTGTGGGCGTTTTGTGTTTACTTAGAAGCTGTTTCTGTTCTGCCTCAGCTGCGGATGCTCCAGAATGCTAAGGTTTTGTTCATGATTTTGTTACATCTCTCCCTGTTGTTTTTTAAATGCAAGAAAGTAAATTGGACTTGGTGTTGAACTTTGTCAGATGATCGAGCCTTTTACTGCACATTACGTGTTTGCTTTGGGTATTGCACGATTCTTTGGCTTTGCTCATTGGATTATCCAGGTTAGTGCAAGAATATGAAGCTCTGTTAAATTTCCAGTGCACTCTTATTTATTTTCTGCTGCTACGTTGATGTTTAATGGACATTGTTTCTTATGTTTACTTCAACACCTTCTATTATTGTAATTTTACTGGAACTACGAACAAAACTAGTAATCCATTATGGCCATCTTTTCCATAGGTACACACTAAAAATATATGATTTCTTTAAAAACTCACATATACCTAGTTTAGGTGAACTACAACCCTATCGTACAAATAGATCCCTTTGATAACCAACTGTGCATCCTGCTTACGCTCGAATGACTTCCATTTACAGGTTTACGATACAAAAGGTTTGGCTCTGTTGGTCACAAGAGGGTACTTCTGGCGCTTATTCATTTTCCTTGCTGAGATGGTCCAGACGTTCATATTGGCCGACTTCTGCTACTATTACATGAAGAGGTGAGCCATTTTACATTCTGCTTGCTGCCTCAACTTCATTTTCGAATAAACTTGTGAAAATTCGCTAACTCGAATATTTTTGGTTTGCAGCCTAATGAGGGGTCAGGTCCTGGCTAGCCTACCCGTGTAATAGACTCGTGGTGTAATGTTTTCGAGCTTAAATGTTATATAGTTAGACTGTATCTGCCATAGATGATCATTATCCATGTAATTCGCGTGTTTGATAGAATGTTACTTTTGGATTTCCAGTGTTTTTTCTCCCATTCTTTCTTACTAGGTAAGTAATTTAGATTATGCCTCTCCATAGGGTCAAAACATGTTTAGTAAATTAGGTTTTGGTTATGGTAAACAAACACCTACTTTTTTAAAAAAAAATCCGGAAAAACCTACTTCAAAGTCAGTTGCCGTTTGGTAAGAATGAAAATGACTCGATATTGCGGTCTTCCACTTTTAAACACCATTCCTCCACAAAAAAAAAAAAACCACTCTCCTAGAAGAAAAAGAAGTAACGTTTGAATTTTTTTACTACCAAATAGCGTCATGCACTATTATATACACTCTCTTGAATTGGCACCGTTTCTATTTTGAGTTGTCCTACGGTGATTTGCACTACCCATTTTATTTTCTATTGGGTATGTTTTTATTCATAAAAAAATCGGATTAGACCGATATGTTATACACATGTGCTGATTTTAACCCAAATTTGGGCCTAAACAAACCTAAAATTAACAATACCTAAACCATAATACACACTTAATATCCAACCATCATTCTTCTAATGAATAACGATAAAGAGAGTGAAAATTTATAGTGAAACTATAGAGTGACTGATGTGACAATAATAAAATGATAAATGTATCTCTAATTAGTTGCAATTTTTGAGGAAGTTAGATTAGTGATTTAGTCTTTTTCTAGAATCTACTTCATTCACTATAAGTTTCACTATGAATTTCCACCCTCCAAAGCCTTCCAAAGCCGGTAATTAAGGTCATGGCTCCTGCGGCAGCATGCAGCCACAAAGGTTCAAGGGACGGGGGAGTGGGGCTCAACCCCGTCGTCGATTGCTCTTATACTGACGACTGAGCCACCTTTTCAGGCAGCTCCGTCTTAGGTAATACTTCATCGGTATCAGCATCGATTACGGTGTAAGCATCCTCCATCGGAGAAGCATCATATCCGACCTTGCAAAAGGAATCGGGAACATAACACTTTGGACAACCACTACAAAGATTCAAATCTCACTCGTGAGACCCAGAAGGATCAATCTGAAGGAAAATGAACATGAGGAAGATTCAAATCACACTCGTAAGGGAAGATGAACATAAGAGGCTGCGCAGGGTGAGAGTGAGGGGAAGATGAAATGAGAAACCCTAATCAGATGGGGAACATAAAGGGAAAAGATGAAACCTGCTTCATCTTTATGTGAAACCTGCTCCTGCGGTTCATTTCATCTTCATAGTGAACCTGCTTCATCTTTGGTGGAGGGTGGAAATTAAGGTCATGGCTCCTGCTTCATCTTTATGTTGCAACCTGCTTTGGGGAACTAAGGTCATTCACTATAAGTTAGATTAGTGATTAAGGACAACGAGAAGTTGCTGCTGCAATTGGAGTTCTTTGATTTGATAGGATAAGTTCATCACCCACTGATGAGTGGATGTCCCAATCCTAGTCGAAGCTGAAATACCTGCAAGAGAAGTGGAAAATCTGCTCGGAGTAGAACTGCCGGCTCAAACAACTTATATTTTCCAGATGTGGTGTCAAGATAGACCAATTTCATTCTTTCCAAAGCAGGCATGTCAATTCTACTAGGTTGCAACGCAAAAAGATCACTATACACATCATATACACCTAAACGTTTAGCAAGTTTGGTTATTAGAGCTCCTATGGCTAACTTCCTTTTCATGTGATTGCAGTTATACTTAAATTGTTTAAGAAGACAATAACCAAAGTTTACCTTACGTTCACTCCACATATTATATAACAAAGATACTTCAGTCTGAGTGACCACATTAGCACCATTCACTCTACCAAATAGGTTATATGCCAAATAGTGATGACATATTCTTAATGTGCCATGTTTAATCGATGTACTTTTGGACATATTCTTGACATGAACAGGGTCGGATGAGATAGCACTCCATTCACAGTCTTGGCATAATGAAGGGTTAGGCACAGTATCATACTCACTATAAGTATCAGAAGAGGTATCCTCAAGAGATTCAAATCCCAACAACACAACCAAATCTGTGATAGATTTACTCCAGATTCCCCCCTAACTCCAATGTGCAAAAATTGGGACTAAACACATCCACATTTTCATCAAATCTTACACACGAATGAGCTATAAAATTCTAAACACAGATTTCGACATACAGGTTGATCAACACACAACAAAGAACCTCACCCAATGTTCGAAAATAAAGCTTCAATTTCAAGTTTAACCTCTAAGCTATGCAAAGTGCGCCAATCAAATTCATACCATTCCACAAGAGGTCTAGTGTCAAAGAGAGAGTACATGCGACACTTTTCAGCGTCCGATAAGGGCTGAGGCGGTGAAACTGAATCTCCTGGATGCAAAGTTTCAGCAACCTCCTCAGTGTCATTTTCGGGTTCAGGAGTAGGAGGTTTCTCGGGTTCCGAACTCTTCTTCTGTAGGATTTTGAGCGGACTTCCTCCGACGGGCTGGTTGACTAGGCTCCTATGAAGATCGGCGGTATTTTGTAACTGTTTTCGCTGGAGAAGGAGGGTTTTACTCGGCTCTGTCTTTTCGAGCACTTTGTCGAACCATGGCAGCGTGGAAAACTTAGCGAAGGGACTGAAAACTCGATGGTAGGAATACCTGCTCTCGGTGGTGGCACGCGAATCGAGGTTGGTGGTGTTGCGCGGCTGAGTTTCGGAGGTGAACTAATGGTGCTTCGGCGAGTGTGAGAGTGGAGGGCAGGAGGCGCGCGACCTGAGCTTTTCGAACGGCAGGGAACACGTGACTTTTCCCGGCGGGTGGCTTGTTCACGGCGGCTCACAGACGAAGACCTGGTAGCGTGAAGGCTGAGCTCGGCGACTAGTTGCTGCCCGGTGGAGAGGAGTTTTAAGGTGGGTGGAGGATGTGATTTGAAGTTAGGAGAAAATGGGGGGAAATATAACTAGGAGATGTCTGCACCAAATCTGAATTAGGGTTAGGTACTTAGGTAAATTGCACACATGTCCTCCAAGTTCTATTCCGACTTTAAAACTCTCCACCATATTCTGAATTTCATATTTTCAAATGCCTCATTCTTTGAAAAACCTTTCTAAAACCCTGCAATTTAAAACCATCACAAGAAGTCAATCAATTTTAGAAAATTAAGCTGAAATTTACCATGTATTTTGGGTTGATATTGAGCTGGAATATTATTTAATTCCTTGAATATTTATGTTATTTGGAATGATATTGCAGTTTAGAGATTTAGAGACTAAATTGTCAAGTTGCTGCAGTTTGTGGTCGGTATGCCCATATCGACCAGTATTCGGGAAACATGAAGGAAGTTGTCATTTGTGCTTGGAGATGGAAGTGGAGAACTGATGGATTAATTTGCTGAAATTATGGCAAGTCAAAATACAGTTGGAAAAAGCAATTTGGTTGATTTGAAGACTCCTAAATTGTAGGAGAGAATATTATGTTTATCTCTTTGAATTTTAAATAGATAAGGAAA
>JAULKM010026331.1:0-30098 GCA_032355605.1 Rubia tinctorum | reverse complement strand
TTTTTAAATAAATGATTTAATTCACATGCACTATTATTTAATCATAATTAATTATTAATATGTAATATAATTTAACTTTTATCTTCTTTTAATTATTTTTGTTCAATTAAGTTTTATTCAGTTCAGTTCAGTTTGCTTCAACTCAGTTCAATTTGCTTCAGTTAGTTTTAGTTTAATTCATTCCTGTTCGGCTAGACTAAGTCCACTTCTATTTGCTTCAGTTCAGTTTAGCCAGTGTGATTCATTTTACTTCAGTTTTATTCAGTTGGGTTCATTTTGATGCAGTTCGGTTGATTTTTATTCAATTTAGTTCAATTTGATGCCGTTTAGTTTAGTTTGATTTGATTCGGTTCAGTTCAGTTTTTTCATTTCAGTTTAGTTTGATTCAGTCAATTTGATTTATTTCAGTTCAGTTTGACTCAGTTAAGTTCAATTCAGCTCTTCTCAACTCTTCTTTACTATTCTCAGCTCTTCTCAGCTCTTCTCAAACCTTCTCAGCTCTTCTCAATTCATCTCAACTCCAATCAACTCAACTTCGCTCTTCTCAACTCTTCTCATCTTTTCTCAACTCCAATAAATTCTGCTCAACTCAACTCAGCTCTGATTCAGCTGAACTGGACAGGGCCTAATAATTATATGTGTCAATCTAACCGTAATTTTTAAAAAAATTGTGTCGATATAGCCAAACTCCCAATTCCGGCATTGACCAAATGAATTCATGCATGACTAGAAAATGAAATGACAAAAATACCCCTATAACATACCTATCTTTCTTCTTCAGAGTGCCACCGTTGCTGCCGCTAAGCTCTATCGCTTCCACCACCGTGCTCTCCCCGCCGCCATTTTCCCTTCTTCCTCGCAACCCTCTCTCCGCTGTGAGCGTCGCCGCCCTCCTCCTCCCTCTTCCCACAACCGCCACCTCATCTTCCCTCTCCCTATCGCTCTTACTGTTAGAAACCCTAGCGCATCTTCCCTCTTCCCACAACCACACCCTTGCACATCTTCCCAAACCCTAGCTCACTGCACAATCATTGAACAACCACCATTCACAGATTGAGACGGTGGAAAGATGAGCTTTGAGTGCCTCAAAGAGGCAATTAGAGAGACGGAGGGGAAAGAGAGATGTTGAGGTGAAGGGAGTGGGAGAGGGAGAGGGAGAGGGAGATGGAGAGGGAGAGGTGATGGCTGTAGGGATTGAATGAGAGTGGGGTGATTAGAGAGACACGTTGGAGAAAGGTTTCTTTTTTTAAAGTTAAGGGTAAAATAATATTTTTACCAAAATTCAGCCAAACAAATGTTGACTAAAAATTCATCGGAGTTAAAGGTTATTTTGGCACACTAGTGTAGGTGCCTCTATCAAAGACAGTTCTCTTGAACCAAAGACGTCACTTTGGGGGTGACTCGTGGAAATTCCAAAATCGGAACAAGATGCAAGTCGTTGGACCTAATAATTAGTTACGAATTGGGAACCCGTTGGAATTCTAAACTCGAAACAAGTCTCCCACCAGGCTAACCAGTTTCTGCATCGGACGGCATTTTTGTTCCCAATATGTGAATTCTAGGTTTGGGATCATTTAATGCATGATAATGTTTTCCGAACTCGGAACATGATTTGGTTCTTATCTTCCAAACTCGTAACATAGAATCAGATCAATGACAAAAATTGGTGAAGCTGGGAAATTGATTCCAAGATTGGAACAACTTTCAGATAGTATGGTCGAATTGTGTTATTCCAATAGAATCCGGCTAAATAAAAGCCTCATATACCAGGTCAAGATACATAAAAATGTCATTTTCACACTATCTATAAAAAAAATCTATAGATTACGCTAGGGAAGCAACAATTTATACATAGGAATAGAAATCTATCAAATTCTATTCCAATGACAATGTCATCATATATACTAGCTACTTATACCACCGCTACGTTGGGATTTCCAATACAAGCGGAATGGGCGTTGACAATATACCTAGGCAAGCAATATTTTTGTCATGTTGATATCAGCTTGCGAATGCGTACGGATTGTGATCCTCTTTAAAAATCTATGAATTAGAGACTATTAATAATATGTGTAATAAACCTATAAATGAAGCTATAACGTGGAAACAATGAAACAAGATAGACCTTCTTCCGCTGTATTTTCCCTTGACCTCTTGGCTGCCTGCTTCATTTAAGCCATCTATGGAAAACGTGAACTTGGAACAATTAGTTCAACAAGGAAGAACCTAGCTCATGCTTGGGTAAGGCCCAACCTCACATTCATATCGCAGATATATCGGCTAAACCGATGTGTGTTGTGCAAAATTGCATATTCATGTGTACAAATGTGCAACATCGCACCAACACGCCAGCTGAGCAAAAATACTATGCTACTGGGACACAAATGGACCTAAAACACCTACAATATGAACTAACATCAATTGCAAAACACGATCAAGTGAAATGCCATCAACAAGTAGCAAGAATGAGTGCCACAACAGTTCCCTAAACCCTAGCCCTAGCCAAAAATTTGTGAACAAGTCCCAAACCAAATTGAATAAACCCAAAATCTAAAAACACAACAACTCATGCATTGTGAATTTTGTAAAATCATGTAATGGGGAACTGAAGAAGTCCCTCAAAGCTGAAAAAACTATTAACAAATTTGTGGAAAAAACATACCTTGGTTCACCTTTGGTGCGCCGTTGTCAGTTGCGAATGTGAAAGGGTTGGTCGTTAGGCAGCTTTTGAACCCGTGGTGAAACACAATGATTTTATCAAATGTGCGACATTGTAGGCAATGTCACATGGAAAGATAGAAAGTGAGATCTTAGTGCGATGTCGCAGTGTGCATTTTTTGGCCTACACATATGCTTGGGCCCAAATATTAAATATCTAGGCCTCGCCCCGACGGAATCGACAATTGTCGATGTAGCTAACCTATCGACCAATAAGATAAAAGACCAACAATCATGCAACTTTGCATGTTCTCATGAGTGGGCCGAAATAGACAAGTGGCCCAAACTAAAAATACTTCGAGCCTGGTCAGTGGTGGACAAAAATCACGATAGTACGATATCACATTTACATTTCATCGTTAGATATTTCTTTTTTTCTGAGTCTTTAGCGACCCCGCAATTTTGATTACGGGCCAATTAGTGCGTGGTTTAGAGGAAATTGTAAATGATTAGTTAAGATTATACGATGTTCAGTCGTAAGAACTTCTGAAATTCTATGTTGACTATGAAAAGTTTTGTTATTAATAAGATGCTCATTGTCGCTCATATTGTTTGTGGACATTTAGATCGGACATTTATGACGCTCATATTGTTTATGGCTTATTAAATCTGTGACATATACGTTGTTTAATATATGTTGATATTGTTCTGGGTTTTGTGAACGATCCAGTCATAAGGGTAGCAATTACTTCGAAGGTAAGATCAAATAAATTGAAGAGGGAGATTATGAAACCGCTGGAAGATAATTGCAGAGTCCTCCAGGATTATGATTATGATTTTATGATGGTTGGTGTCTAATTTTGATTTTATTATTGAAATGACCCTTCCAGGATTATTATTGTTTCATTTTACGTACTTTGCACACGGTGTAAAAAAATTGAAATAAAATTTAACTGAAAAGTTTATAGATTGAATATTAATGTATGTAACTTAATATTATTCCAAATTTGAATAAAATAGTTTTAAACAGTTGTTGAAAATAGTGCAGGGAAACTAAAATCGGTGGAAAAGAACGGTGACGTGAAAAACAATGGGCCCAACACCATTTACCACCTCGAATAATAGTGTGTTCCTAATCTCGAGTTCTTCTTCTTCTTCTTCAAGAAACCTAGAAAACTCCTTTGGGATCAGGGTCTTCAACTTCCAGTTACCTGAGTAGTGCATGTCATACTCTATTTTGTTGAACCGCAACACAACCGACAACTTGTACGGCGGTAGGACCTCTGAAATATGGGCTGGGATGTACTGATTTATAAACCAAAAACCACATTTTGTAAATATGAAAGTAACATATAGAAAAAGTTAACTGAAAATGAAATACATGTGTGACAAGGAGGACTTACCAAAATCGAAACATCTCCGAAATTTGTCTTGGTGAGAGTTTGGACAAAGTTCTATGGACGGGCCTCCCTGTTATTGTTCTGAGGACGACAATCCTCATTCGAATCACCAGTGATTTGCATTGGTGAATGAAATGTTTAATAAAATAATTAGAAAATAACAGGAATTTAAATCCGAACAAGAAATGACTCACCTCAATTGGGGAGCGTCTGTTTGCACCAGCACTATTGGCCATTATTCCTGAAATTCTATTTAAAATTGGCTCAGTTAATCTGTTTTGTCAGCAAGGCGTCACACGTTACTGTCAGACCAGAAATTGATTTGGCCTACATGTGTGTGCAATGTCGCCAACAAGTCGGCAAAACCGATTGGTTATGCGAGAACAATGCGACGTCGCATACAAGTAGGGTTAGCAGAACAAATAAATCAGCGACGTCCCTACACAATCACTCCAAACAAAGGACAATCGACGAGTTTACGACGTCGTATTTAACGGTTATAGACACATTATCAACATCAGAAAACTGGAACAAACAAAGGTTATAAAACATTATTACGTTCGAATTAGATCGACATTCAAATTTCAAACCAAATTTCAAAAACCTAAAGCCAAAATCCGTTCGAATTTCAATACAAAAAACTAAGAACACTTGAATACACCATATACATATCAAATTTGATGACAAATACAAAAATAAAGTACTCTAGGGAATTTGGGGAGCATGCCTTCAAAATGATGGGCTAAGAGACTGCTGAAATTTGAGGGAAAGTTTAATGTTTAAAAGGATGTATGAGGTGGGCTCCACATATATAGTCGTTACAAAGAATTATGAATTCCGCCTCGGATGAAGCGACGTTGTAGAGTAGTCGACCAAACCGATATGGTACAAACATTGTAGTGAAGTCGCCTAATATATTTGTGAGGCTCACTAGCGTAGTAACAAGCCTATGTTTGGCAAACAACATATGCGAGGTCGCAAGTTTTTCATGTTAAGCGACAACTCGCTGACATTAGATCGACGTCAGATCGCATCAAAGTGGGCCTCACAATTTTGGCCCACTAGGATAGAAACTTGGCCCGGGTTTGACCAAAATGAACGTAATTGACCATAATAATAGTTAATAGTATATTAGATACTACTAATTGAAGTTTATAAATTTCCATGAACTTCATAGACATCCAGTTCGATGGGAATTGATTTTAGCACAAACAGTGAACTTTATTGACGTGGTGGTTCCATGGGAACCACCACATAGAATCTCATGAAATTTCATATTCTTGGTTTTCAAATAAATAAAAATATAATAAAATTACGGCCATCAATTTAAAATGCATAGAGTAAATTGTAGAAGATTACATACCTATATACAAGGCATCATTTGGAAGAACTTGTAGAAGTTTATGTGGAATAAAACGAGTTTCTTTATTACCCTCAATAAGTATAAGTTCAACTTCATATATCATTAAGGGCTGGTTGTAATCAGGTTCGGGAATGCCAGTGTCCATTTATAATATTGCACTCAGGTCCCCCCGACAGAGTGGGAGAACTTGCAATTTAAAACTGGAGGTACACTTAACTGATTCACCAATTCATGACCACAATGTTCCAATTTGGTCGTGCACGGATATAACGGGGTAATCGTCCGTCAGTTTTGTTAATATTCAATCAATACCCTTAACATAAGCGTTGTGAGAATGTTTCATTTCCACCACATCGAATCGCATGAAATTTTATATTCTTGGTTTCACACAAATAAAAAGATAATATAATTACGTCCATCAATTTTTTTAAAGCGATAGTATATGGCATCGAGTAAATTTTAGAAGATTACTTACAAGTATACAAGGTGTCATTCAGGAGAACTTGTGGAAGTTTATGTGTAATAAAAACAGTTTCTTCATTACCCTCGGTAAGTATAAATTCAACTTCGAATGTCAAAGTTTTGTTTTAGGGCCAATTGTAACTGGGTTCGGGAATGCTAGTGTCCATTTATAATATTGCACTTAGGCCCCCTCGACAGAGTGTGAGAACTATCAATGTAAAACTGGAGATACACTTAACCGATTCACCAATTCACGACCACAATGTTCCAATTTGCTCGTGAACGGATATAACAGGGTAATCGTCCATCATTTTTGTTAATATTCCATCAATACCTTTACCATAAGCATTGTGAGAACGTTTCATTGCCACAAACATCAATGCACATGAAATTTCATACTCTTGGTTTTCGAAGAAATAAAAAGATAGCAGAATTACGTCCATCAATTTTTTAAAGCGATAGTATATGACATAGAGTAAATTTTAGAAGATTACTTATAAGTATACAAGGTGTCATTCGGGAGAACTTGTGGAAGTTTATGTGGAATAAAACCAGTTTCTTCATTACCCTAGGTAAGTATAAGTTCAACTTCGGATGTCAAAGTTTTGTTTTAGGGCTGATTGTAATTGGGTTCGGGAATGCTAGTGTTCATTTATAATATTGCACTTAGGTCCCTCTCAAAAAAGTGTGAGAACTTTCAATGTAAAACCGGAGATACACTTAACCGATTCACAAATTCATGACCACTCAAAGTTTTATTTTGGGTCGATCATAATCGGGTTTGGGAATACCAGTGTACATTTATGCTTTTGCACTTAAATTCCTCTGACAGAGTAGGAGAACTTGAAATTAAAAAATATGGACAACATTTTGTTATTCACATTTTCAGAACAATAGTGTTCCCATTTGTGCATAAATGGGTAGTCATTTAGGGCCGCAATCTTAATAGAGATTATTTTTCGACACTTTTCCTAAATTTGATTGTGATGCATATGTGCAATGTCGCAATTTTGTCGTACCAAACAAATCCAAAAGCAACCCCTCTGCGACGTCGTCCTAATTGAATTTTTCGGCAGGAACAAAAAATTTGGGCCAAAACTTTGAACCAAAAATTCCCCCTATGAATTAACCATTTAGATAACATTCAGTAAGAACACACAATTCACATCAATTTACCTACAAACCCATCTACATACCATCCTTTACATTTCATACAAATACATCCAATAACGAACTCACTCAACTTTTTCTCTCTAAAACATCAACAAGCATACGATAATGGAGCATCTCCGGGTTCAAATTAATTGAGGTAATTCTACATCCATTCCATGTTCATTTTCAATCTTTATTACCATATATCTTCTATATGTTTTTCTTTATCATCGATCAAAGATTAGATAGTTTCATAAAGCATGATGATTGTGTAACATGTTGTATTGTGTATATTTTTTTTGTTTTTTCTAGATAGTGCAATGTTTGAAAGGTGTGATAAAAATGACTTAGATTAGGGCTGATTGTGGATTATAATCTTGTCTTCGTATGAACACAGGTTGAATGTTCAATGTTGTTCATAGGTGATCGGCCTTTACGATATGAGACCGAACAATAATTGGCAATTTTCATATCTAAGAACATTCGACATTGCTCTTTTGTCGAACTTTGTGACGTTGTTTAACACTGCATGCGACGTCACTTTCAAGCCGACCAAGTACTTTTAACATGTTTAGATTAATGTTGTCTACGTTTGATTATATTATGGGACTGCCAAATACTAACATAAACTTTATTTCGTGTGTATTCTTTGTAATAGGACATAGAGAGTTATCGGTGGAATTTCAACGTGCAATGTGGACAATGTAGGTTCAATACAATTAATATTTCAATTTCATACGAACCTCATGTATTTTAATATATTCTAACATATATTTTCCATAATTATTATACTTCTGTTGGTTCCTTACATTCTCATATTTTCCAACATCAATTGCACAATAATTGATTTTCTTCTGTTTTGTGAACATTTCACGAGTTGTGGAACATTAGGTAACATGTAACGGATATCGACGAAAAAATGTTTGTATAATCAAATATTAATTCAAATATTTGGTAACACATAACAAATGTTTGTGTAATCAAATATTAAATGTTATAATATTGCACGAGAACCGATGTCTCCTAGAAAACTGCAACGTCGCACGAATCGGTGGAGCGACGAAACCAGATCGATGTCGCACAAACCAGAGGCTATTTTTTTGCAAAGTCGCTGAAAAATGATGTCATATTCAACAACCTTCCACGTCAACATTCACACAACGGTGGTGGCCTGGAGCATGCAATATTGCAGACCATTATGCACGACATCACCATCATTTATCCGTGACCCCGACATTAGCGACGTAGCAGCAATTGCAGTCCCCTCGTTTGGCTTCTTGATATCAACGACATTGCTCCATATGCAGGCAAATATCATTCTGAATGATATCGCAGCTACAAACTCCAATCGTCGATCATCATCCTTGAACCGACGTTGCACAAAAATTTGCCAACGTAGCACACAAATTTGCCGACGTCGGTATAAAATTGAGGTAAAAATGTACTTTTTACTACACCCACATTTAACTACATTTTTAGAGGGCAGAAAACCGAGAAACCATGGTAAAAATCCTTTTAGAAAATAGGTAATATGTGTTGTTTGTTGTAGTGCCTTTTGCAAGATGTTAACCTAGGATGGTTTAGCCCTATTGTAGGATCGAAGAATTCTGAACGCATCTCTTTGTGATCAGAATGATCCAACACCTCTTGTACGTGCTGGGTGATCGGGTTTTTTGTCGCCTCTTAGAAGATGTTATACTTACCCGTGGCAATGAATCGCTCTTCTAATTGTTCTTCCTATAATTTAGTCTATGCAAGAGTTTTAGAAGAAAAAATAGTTTTTACAATACAATTCCTATTCTTAAAAAAACTTTAAGGGTCTAACCACTTGTTCGGCAATTTCACATTCGGGATCCTTATCGTATCCACCCTACTATTTGGATGGATCTTCAGGAATAAATCACACCGGTAAATTTCTTCCTCATCGATGGGTATTACCAGTGATCTTTCCTCCTCCTCGGTCATTCCTCCACTGATTGCGAGTTGGACATCCCTCTCAAAACGTTGCTTAATTAACTCGAGAACTGCCAATCCCTATCCCCCACGGCTCTTACTATGAGGGGTTTTGTTTTTGTTTACAATTTGTTGCTTATTAATCCTCGCACCCTACGTTTGTAGTTAAAACAAATAAAATTTGTAGAAATAAAAATAATTATACATAATAGGGCTAACATTTCCTCATTCTCCAAGGCTCGTCTCTTGTGGATCTCCCAACTTTCGAGTTGAATATTTGTATTAAGTCAACAATGGACAATCTCCTTTCCTACTTGAGAATATCTAATCTCGAGATAAGGTATGCTTGTGTTCTTTCCAACTCTTCAACATTATGGCCATTTCCCTCTTCTTTAAATCCTCCATATCCGGAGCATGAAACTCAAATGGTCTCTACGTGGATTGACATCAAAGTAAATATTTAAAGCTAATGTAGGATATAATTTATTTAGATTTGTGACTAAATAATTTCTATTCCATCATTTAATTGAAGGTACCTTGCCCTTCGTCCATAGGACATCTCTATATTCTTTTGAAACCTCGTGCCAATTATCCTACCGGATGTCTACTCTTGTTCTACTGACCTTTCCTACCCAATTAGACCATTTAGCTCGTTCCTCCGAAAAATATTTTCCCGATTTGTTGAAAAACAACAAAGTTAATTATTTTCTAGACATTCTTCTTTCTAATGTCCTACAATGTGTTCTATCAATCCCTCCCGCCTCCGACCCCTCCTCTTCATCGCCATCAATGCCTAAGGTTTGTGAATTTCCACCTATTGCACGTACATGTTCATCACGAATCCTTTTCCAGGACATAATACTACATAACAACATGCATCACAATCAAACACTAATTTACAAAAACTAGGGTTTCATTTATAACAAATGAAAATCTAATATATATGGTTAGAACATATACATTTATACTTAGAAAATACAATTACACCATGGATATATCCAAATATGACAACCCTAGGTAAAATTCTAATAACAGAATAAAGGAAATGATGAAATGTTTACCTTTTCAAACAAACAATACAAATTTGGAAGATAAATTTTATCAACTCCTTAGAACACTTATGTAGTGGAAACCATAACCCACAAAGTACCTTTTTTTTTTTTGAAAAACTCTAGTGATTTGGATGTGTAGATGATAATATGGAGGGTTTCATGTAGTTTCAAACATACAAGATGATTAGGTGTATAAATTTTGATGGAAAGATTGATGGAAGAAGAGATGAGGGTTTTTGAGAGAAAGAATGGAGGGGATTAGCGGGGTGTGAAATGGGTATTAATTGCCCATTTCAAACCTTCTTTAATGCATCTGTTATCGCTGTGCCCGAATAGAAGTTCTAAAATCGGAACGTACTTCGGGACATTTTATGGACTCGGAAGAATATCTGTTCTTCTGTAAATGCCTGGGAACTAGTTTCGGACTTGGAACCGGTTCCCAGTATAAAAAAAACCCAATGGGCAAACCATTTCAATCTGCCCAAGAAAAAAATCCCTAATTCGCCAAACCCTCAAAAACCCTACATTTTCTACCAATTCAACATCCCAAATCAACAATGGCAAGGTATAGAGGTCGAGGTGCCAGTGGGGAAGGGGGTAACGTTTCAACAAGGAGTCATCATCCAACTCGGGCGTTAGGACCTGTTCTTCAACACCGAAGCTGGACAAAGGTACATGGATTTTTTTCCTAGAAAATACACGAATCCTAAAGTTATTCGTAGTTCAGACATTAAACCTCCATACTTAGGTTATTTAATTAGTTATTTGGAACCCTCGAATTTTGATAAATTATTAAAATTAGATGAACCTGTCCACTTCGATGAGGTATTACAATTCTACGCCAATTTAGGTTAAATTAGAAACAACAGCGACCTCATAATGGTAAATGGCGTAAAAATTCCCGTGGCAAAATTTAGCACCAATGAAGCCCTTGGTAGCTCCTACATTGACCCTAGCAAACTTAGGCCAGTCGATAGCAGGGTCCTATTGAAATATTTCATCAGCAAAGTTTGCTTAGGGTTACCTAGGCCACCCCTTCATGCCCAGTTGCTATGGGTAGAAAATATTTTGGTAGTATGGGGGAAGTGTTAGGGCAAGCTGAGGGGTATGATGTGAGGGCTTTGAGTATTGAGTATAGGTTAGTACAAGAGTTTATCTGCTAGAATATCCTCCCGTCAGGTGGTCATGCATGTGAGCTGACCATCGGGAACTTGAAGTTTTTTACTACATCGTAGAGGGGGTTAAAATAAATCCTGGATATACCATCCTAGTGTACATGCTGAAGGCGGCTGCAGGGAAGAAGAAAGATCTTCCATATTGCGGTTTGATAACTGCGTTGTTCAAGAATGGAATGTGATCCTCATTCACAAGCCACTTCATTTGGACTACTATGATGAGGCTCGGTTTGATCACAAGCATTTGGTGTTGGGTGATAACAATAAGTACCAGTATCGGTCACTACCGGGGACAGCCGCCAAAGCCGCTAAGCGAGCAAGAGAAGCTTCATTGGATAGGGCGAAGGATCTTTATCTCATAAGTATATTGAACCCAATACCTTTCAAACAATTTGTCATACACATTATTTTTCACTACATGATTATAACTAGATTGATTTGGTTCTCATAAATTTCTAGTTGAAGGTACCCAGATGGGATGACTGGCTACATTCAAAAAATATTGGTGTTCATCAAGGAGGATGTAAGTTTGGCTAACAATGAGGTGGCGGGCAACAGCAGAAGCGAGACATTCAAAATTGGTTGAATCCACAGGCCTCCACATCAAACTCGGGGATGACGACTCCATGCCTAATTTCAAATCCGAGTACTCTTTCAATGATAGGGTGGTGGTGATGATCCTGAGCAAACTGATTCAGAAATCAATGCAATTTTCAACGAGTGGAACAAAGAAGATGATTAGTTACAACTTTGCTAGCCATTTGGACAAACAGTACTTTTTGAAGAAAAAGTGGGTACTCTTCGAGCACAAGTGGCATCACAAGACACTGGAATCGCTTGAACTATGCAAGAGGCGTAGAACCGAAGAAGGTGAATTAATAACCTTACATTTTCATAAAATTAAGTATGTCAATAATTATTATGTGATCGTAATAGTTTATCATTTTTTTTTGTAGATGAGTTTGACCCTAAATTTGTGAAAGGCAAGAAGAAGGTATACAAATGGATTTGCGATAAGGTGTGCCAATTGAGGGAGTGTGTATGGACCCTTGAGCGCAAGCAAAAAGCATTGCAAGAATCTAGGAAGCCCCGCTTCAAGAGATGCTCTTCCGTGTAATGACAAGTTTTATTTGGCTATCCTATATTCAGTCAAATCTTTAAACTTTGTATTGATGTAGTCTATACACAATGGATGTTGAATATCATAACTTTTGTTCTTTCATTCCAAGGATTTCCGAGTTAATATATTTTGAATTACCATTACGTATATGATATTATAAATGACATGGATGCGAAATGAAATGGACAGGTACAATACAAGAATTAAAGTTTGACCAATCCATTAAACGTACTTCCAAGCTCAGAAGTTGCTCCCAGGGAATGGTCATCTTCAAAAAATATTTAAAATTACCATCAAACTTTTACCTTACAGTGTTTCTTCTTCTTTTTCATCTTCTTTTTAGGTGCCTTCCCCCTCTTAGTTATCTTTCCTTGGTTGTATACCCATATAACTTCATCGTGGTCCATGCGACCCAAGAAATCATGCAAGCTTGTGTCATCCTCTTCGAGGAGAAAATCTTCTTCATGCGATCCAATCATTGTGTTCATACCAAAACCAATCAAGTCCTCTTGTTCATTAGTTTAATATTTCTAGGAGTTTAACACTATACTCTTTTTTACATTAGGTTTTAAATGAGATAGTGTGCTCATATTTAGAATTATTTTTGAAATATTGTAATTTTGGAGCTTTGATTTGATTAGAATTAGATTTGGTAAGATTAGATAAGACAATTTTTATTCAAGATTAGCTTGAATAAATTTCGGCCATATATAACCATTTTATTTTTGGTATTTTAGTTAGATATGGTTTTAGCTCCTAAAGCTGCCATAATTCTTTTCAGTTTCTATTTGTACTGGCCGAAATATACCCTATAAATAGGGGAGGCCACCCATTAAATTTTACAACATTATCAATCGAAAATTTAGAATTTTGAGTTTATTGCTTGCGAGCAATAATTTTCATTGTTGCTTAATCTTGCGGGTTTAATGAAGTATTATAACTCAATGTGAACTAATCCTGCGAGCTAGTTAGTAAACAAAGAACCCTTTATTTGTGAGTTAATCCTGCAAACTAGTTAACGAGCAAATTTCGAGTTGAGCATCAATCCCAAGGGCTAGTTGGTGATCAGTTCGTCCGATCTAGTGAGGGTTTGTAGATCCCTTAATTCGGTCAAAGATTTTATTTCCGCAATCTAGAGTTTTTGCTAAGAGATTCATATCATTTGGTATCAGAGCAAAGCGAAAGTTTCTGCGACCATCCTATCTGTCGGCATCAGTTGGTATCATAGAGAGATATCAGTTGGTACCTTCGTATAAATATTTTTAATTTGAAAAAAATAATTGAAAGATACCGCCGCCACTAAGCTTTAGCTCCTGCAATTTAATTCGGGGACTTCAGTTTTTTGTCTTCGGTTTCTCTAGTCTGCCTTGCTGCTCCGCTCTCCGCCGCCAAAGCCAGCGTTAGATATGATTTTTTCTTCTTCGGTCAAGTCCGCCACCGCTCAGTTCATCTCCGATGAATCTTCTGCCGCACCGCCATTGCTAACCTCCGCGCGCTCTCTCTCTCTCTCTCTCCGGCTAATCAGCATCTTTGGCAAGCTCTAATTCTTCATCGATCTACCTCACCGGTCTCCTTCAATAAGCTTCCCTTTCAGCGTATCAAGCGATCCTCTATTTCTTCTCCTCCAAGCGATACCCTCTCCAGTAAGGATCCTGCCGACAGTATGGAAATCCACTTCGGCCAGTACAACGGAGGAGAAGAATTCCAGCGAAGAAGATAACTGGCGAGTGTCTTTCACGTGCTAGATCCACGCGTGCATTATTTGAAGAGTGTGCTCCTCACGCGTGCCGATCTGGTCCATTCTTTTCATTTCGCGGGTTAGCAATTCATTGCGATGTTTTGATTTTATTGCGAGCTGATCTCAGTTCTCGTCAGCTGCTTCTTTCTCATATGTTCTTAGCCATATCAACATCCCAGTCACTTCCTAGTCAGCATCCAGTCACCGTTTATTAGAAAGACTTCGCAGGGATGACGTGGGACGTTATCTACATTTATTTTTGATGACCGTTCACATTTCAATGACGAAAATTTTCGACCATGGAGGGAATGATACGATCCCAAAAATATTATTTATTATATTTTTCTTAGTTTAGTATTTTTAGGAGTTTAACACTATACTTTTTTTTCTCATTGGGGTTTTTTTAATGATTAGGTAAGATTAGATAAGGTAATATTTATTCAAGATTAGCTTGAATAAATTTCGGCCATATGTACTCATTTTATTTCAGGTATTTTAGTTAGATATGGTTTTAACTTCCTAAATCTGTCATAGTTTCTATTTGCACTGGCCGAATTATACCCTATAAATAGGGGAGGCTATCTATGAAATTTAACAACATTATTCTCAATCGAAAATTCAGATTTTCAAGTTTATTACTGGTGATGATTAATTTTTATTGTTTTTTAATCCTGCTATATAATCAAATATCAATACCTTTTGTAAACTAATCCTACGGGCTAGTTAGTGAACAAAGAACCCTTTATTTGTTAATTAATCCTGCAGGCTAGTTAACGAGCAAATTTCGAGTTGATCATCAATCCCGAGGGCTAGTTGGTGATCAATTCGTGCGATTTAGTGAGGGTTTGCAGATCCCTTCATTCTGTCAAAGATTCTAATTATGCAATTCAAAGTTTTTGCGAGGAGATTCATATCAATCTCCTTCCTTAATTTTGACATTTCCACCGCTATCCGTCGGTACCTCCCCGTGCCATATCCAACAAGTGTAATTTTTTTTTGAAAACCTCTAATTATAAGGTGTTCCCGCAACTTCTTCCTCCCTAAAAATGCATCATTCCTGCAATCCTTACATGGGCATCGTGCATGCACGACATTGTTTTTGGCCGCATGTTCAAAAGCCATCCAAACAAATGATTCTATTAAATGAATATAATCGGGTGAGTTCCAAATGCCGCTCTCGATGAGTTCGATTCTATCCATTACCTGCATGAAAATAATATACAAACCCATTCAATGTTAATATGCAACACAATTCCGTTGATAGGGATTTCAAATCAAAACCCTACTTCAAAACATTGCACAATTTACATCAATGTTAAAATCATTAGTTAAATTAAGTAATAAGAGTTGGAGATGTAGGATTACCGTACTCTTTTACTTCCAAAGAGTGCCCTAAAGTTTCAAACTTATTTCTCTAAGTGAAAATGAGATTGAACGGCTACATTTAATGCCATTTTAGGGTGCTCCGAGTTTGGAACGTACATCGGGCCTTTAAAAATGGCAACAATAGCCCGACGTTGTCCCGACTCCGCAACAACTAATCAAAATTTGTTACGAATTCGGAACATATGTCGTTCTTTCTATTACTTACGACCCATCCCACCAGTGCCGAACTTTGAACAATTGACGGATCTTAGTTCCAATCTCGGAACGTATAACGATCAAGGTCACTAGGATACAACCGCCGTTAATAATTTGTAATTAGAGACAGTTATAAAACAAACCACCTTCTATCACCAACAAACAAAGGCGGTTGTAAATTAATCGCCTTTGTAAACCCTAGAACCGCCTTTAAACATTTTGAGGGTAAAAAAGATGGACGTTTCGAGTTTGGAACTCATTCCAGAAGGCGGTTAACACGTGGAGCCACCTTCTAATGCTATCTTTAATGAGGCCTCCTCCACCCGTGACATTTTCTGAGATTGCAGGGGTTATATTGATACTTTTAGCCTGAAGTCAAGGTCATTTTAGCATTTAACTCATCCCTTTATTCTCAAAATTAAGGATACAATTCTCAATTAATCAAGTATGATCTAGCCATCAATATTAACAAATTAAAGTGTGGATCTTAGTTTGAAAAGCTTGCATTTTCAATTAGGCGGGAGGGTGTAGTATTTAAAGATATCGATTGATCTTAAGACCTAAGTTAAGGGCAAAAATGAAAATGATGAGAGTCTTTCTTGAAAATAAAACAAAAGAAGAAAACTGTAATATCCAGATGAGTATTTCACAATTATTCAATCAACAAAAATTATAAAAGTAAAACATAATTTCTTAGATAAACTGGCATTTAAAACATCAAACACAAGGTACCAAATGGAACCAACCCCAAAAGGTACATTCACAAGAATCATAAAGACAAGTAGTTCTTGCTGGAAAACGAGTCTAGAGCGACACTTTCTGCTCCATAAAAAAAAAGCGCAAAACAAATTCGTGATTTTGATTTCCATCTATTTAATTTACGCACCATTGGCCCTGATCAAATCCTTTTTGGTCAGGGACACAATGACATTGAAGAGCCTAGTATTCTCCTTAGACATGCGGTCGCTCAGTATTTTCTGGTACCTGTAAAACACCTCCTCAATCACTTCTTCACCAAAGTGACTGACCAGCAAGGGTTCAGCCACAGCCCTCATGCATTTGGCAACACTGTATCCACCATCTCCGAGTTCACCATTCTTCCCCTCTTCTGTCGCATCGCCTTTGCATGCATTCCAATGGACCTCGGAGGCCTCGAGGTGGTTGATTTCGAAGGATCCTTCAAGCTCAACTAGGGCTTGGACTTCTGTTGGAGATGGAGGGTACTGGGGGATGTTGAATGAGTCCAGTTTTTCTTCCTCTATGAGACCCTGAAATGTTGAGTACATATGTGAGGTTGGTGAAGCAAGTGGAAATCTACACAATTATTGCCTAGTGACAAATTTACAACGGATAGAATTAAAAGTTTAATTTCACATAGATTTTATAATCAAACATTAAGGTTAATTGATCAAAATTAGATGTGATGAAGACTCAGTAATTATTTTCATCAGATTTGTAAGAAACTGAACTGAATTGAAATTTAATGATAGTAAATTTAAACTAAGCTAAATTACATCCATTTGAACTGAACTGAACTGCACTGCAATTAAGTTAAAAAGAATACGGTAGTTTTGAGCCATGAACTTAATCAATTGCTCAAAATTTGATTATAACTACCAAGAACTTTTTCTTGTACATTTATCTGGAGAGAGAGAACGTCACATTTATCATGCTTTTGTAGTAAGGAAACTATAATTGTTCGGACACCATGGGTAGGTTGGATACGGACCGACTTTATACGGCCCATTTATTTACCCGTTGAAGGCGACCATACTGCATATTCTCAATAAAAAACATGTAAGAAAATGACCGAAAGATTCCACTCTTTAACTTTGTGTACAGATTTAGGTAGGTTATTTGAGTGAAGAAAATTAAGTTGATAGTTAAAAAATAAAATTACCAAAAATAAAATTACCAAAAATAAAATTATTATTGAAAACTCGTCTTAAATAGTAGAAAGAGTGACAGTATTAAAAAATCAGAGGAAGTATCAGGTTTACGCTCTCATGTCATTATTTTCAACTAATATCATTTTCAATTCCATCGGTTTATACTAGTTTGATAAAATTTTACTTAATTTTGTTATTGCTATTATTCAGTTTAATTAAATTAAATTTGATTTAGTTCAAATCGGACAAAATTAACATGACCTAGTATTTTTGTTTTCCTTTATGGTGTGTATGTAGACAGTATACCTCCAATGCCATGTCTTTGAGGGCCGCAGCTAAAAGCTCCCAAATGTAACAACCATCTTTGCTACAAGGATCCTCGCTTTTCCTTCCCACAATGGTGAGAACCATGCGACCATGAGTAACCAATTCTTCACTTCTGTGGCTCAGAAAAGTGAGAAAATCCTCCTCAAACTGCTTGATATATGCCCTCACCACACTTGGAGGGCTCGAACTTGCCATGTAAATGTTCCCTTTGTTTACTTCTTCCAGCTCAGGAACCTATATCATCAGAGAAACACTCATATGACACCGTCTGTTTATCATAAGATATAGTGAGACGACAGATTAAGTAAAGTTTTAAGAATTACATGAAGTATCCCGACTCATATCTTTAAACAACTGTATTTTAACCTTACATCTCATTATAAGATTGGATGAGACCGTCACACCCAAGTCTTTGTAATATGATCATCTCATTAATCAATTTTCACAAAATAAAACCATGAAAGTAGTTGTACGTAGGACTCGTTAATTATAACAGTAATTCAATGGTGAATTGAGATTTGGTTCAGTGGTTAATCAACACTCTCTATAACAGGGTCTGGAATTCAAATCACACGCCTGTAAACAATTATAACATTTCAATGCATTAGTGCTGTTAGAATTTGACCTACTGATTATTTAAATTTGTTCCCAGTGATTACATACAATTCACATTAGTAATAAAATTCTGAAGTGACATATCATACCTGTGACAGCCAATGAAGACTGTAGGATGAATGAATGAAATGGAGACTTTTGGAGGGGAAGAGCCTCTGATAGAACGAGCCAGGCACTCCAGTGACAAAACACGGTCCAAAACCGGCTCCCATCTGATTCTTCAAGTGTTGTTGGAAGCCATGGACAGATTTGAAGATGGTGTTGAAATCGTTACCCGGAAGATCGTTCAAAAACACTTGGTACTCGAGAGATTTATGGCCTAAACTTCTGCGCTTTTTATCTGCGGTTTTGATCAGCTCAGAGACTGCGAAGAAGGTGTTTGGCCCAGAAGAGCATCCCAAATCAGCAATGTACATGCTCTTGGGGTGTATGCTGGTGTATAGATCAGTGATGGCTGCTTCTGTTATAGCCCTTGTCATGAGTATCACTTTTTTCTGGCACAATTCGAACACCAAACGTCAAATCATATAAAGCAGTATTATTCATCGCGCTAATGTGTATGAAATGATAGTGAAATTGAGTAGAGAATGTAACCTGGACGAGTGAGTTGTTTGCATAGCTGGTGTCACCAATCCCGCCATTCATGCGAAGAACGTCGATTACTTCCATGATCTGGTCTTAGCTTCTGCTAAAAGTTTTGTAGGATGAAAAACTTGGTTTTGTGGTTGGTTGCGAATTGTTTTGCAACAATGGATTGGGTTGGTATTGGTTTCATGAAATGGTATCTTATTTATAAGCGCCATTTGACCCCAAAATAGTGTGAGTGGCGAGAACATCATAGTACAAGCGACAATGACGTTGTTTACTCTACCGAGGAATAATTGACTGGAACGTACGTAGCTAGTCACATGGTTTGAGATGTGGATTCACGCCATGTATTACATTGTATACGCCCTATATTTATACATATTGTGTATATAATGTATTCAAAAATAAAACTAAATTCAAATAAATTTTAAATTTTAAAAAGTGAATATTTAAATTTTATTTTAGTTTTTGGAATTTTAAATTACGGTAGGCGGTGTTGTGGCGGCCGTCGGTGGGTGGTGGTTTCTGGCCAAATTCCGGTGACCTCCGGCCAGATTCCGACCAGATTCCGGGCAAATTCCGACGACCGGTGGTCGTGGTTCTCATCGCATGAGATGAGAACCATTTCGCATGGCTCTCATTTGATTTTTGTTATTGTGGTTCTCATCTCATGGGATGAGAGCCACAAGCACAAAAATCAGATGAAAATCATGTGTCACCTCTCCTCAAGAATGACTCTCATCGCATGGTTTTAATCACATGGCTCTCATCTCATGGTTCTCATCTCATGCGATGAGAGCCATGGGATGCGAGCCACAAGCACAAAAATCAAATGAGAACCATGTGTCACCCCTCTTCAAGAATGACTCTCATCTCATGACTCTCATCGCATGGTTCTCATCTCATGGTTCTCATCTCATGGTTCTCATCCCATGCGATGAGAATCATGCGATGAGAACCACGACCACCGGAATTTGGTCGGAAATTGGCCGGAGGTCGGCCGGAAATTGGCCGCCGACAGTAATTTAAAATTTTAAAACTAAAATTAATTATAAATATTCACTTTTTTAAATTTAAGATTTATTTGAATTTTATTTTATTTTTGAATACATTATGTATTCAATACGTATAAATACATGATATATACAGTAAAATACAGGGCGTGATATACCAATGCCCTATTCAAATGGCGTATGGAAGTAGCTTAGTAGCTGCCATGTATCCTTGTATGATATTCAAATATATATGATTTTTTAAATAACATTTATACTTGCATAACATTCTAACAGTTTTATTTATTTTTATTATGAATATTTTTAGAGTTCGTCTCATGAAATACGGTTTTCCATAAATCATTGGAAAACTAAGGTTTAAAGTATAAATTAGAAAAAATAAAGATAAATTTTTTGAATTTTTGAATCGGTTTATAAACCTTATAACTATTACACGTTGCATAATAAATTTTTAATATTGCAACTAAAACTTCTTACCTTTTATTATTCTAATTAAAGTCAGTTTTTTCCATAAACATATGGAAAGACGATTTTCCTAAGAGTTTGACATATTTTTATATAACTTTATATTTTTTTAGAATGAAGTGCTTATATAACCCTTAGTTCTTTGTTATGTGCAAATATAACCCCAAGTTTTTTAAAGTGCGGTTGTACCCAAAAAAATTAGGAGGAAAAAAGGGGTACTCGGGTATAAGTTTACATATTTTGGCTGGCCATGGGTGTATCTGCACTTTTGAAAATCAGTTATGGGTATATAAGCACTTTTAAAAAAAATGAGGGTTATATTTGCACTTTCCAAAGAACTGAGGGCCATCTATGCATTTTACTCTATTTTTTATTATGAATATTTTTATATGAGAATGAGTGCATTAAAAATATTTATAATTTCATATTTAATTATTTATAATATAAAGAATCAATGTATATAGCGTTAGTAATTCATTTGAAATTTAATAGGGTGAAATTATAAATTTTAAAAAGTTTATATATACGCCGGATTAAGGAAAGGATAAATAATTGAAATTAAATAAAGGAAAAATAAAATTAGATTGTATAATAACTTAGGCAAAGTTTTGAAGGAAAAAATATATATTTTTCCATATGTTTATGAAAAGACCGGGATCAATTAGAATAATAAAAATGTAAAAGATTTTATTTTCAATATTTAAAATTGGCAAAGTCTTGGGAAAGACGGTCTTTCCATAGACTTATGGAAAACGGGGTTTAATTAGAATAATAAAAGGTAAAAGATTTTTGTTGCAATATTAAAGTTTTATTATGCAACGCGTAGTAGTTATAAATTTTATAACCTGGTTCATGCAACCCAAAAATTTTATCTTAATTTTATCTAATTTACACTTTAAACCTTGGTGTTTTCATGACTTATGGAAAGACCGTTTTTCAACAGACGGACTTTTTAAAATTTATCATCCAACGTGTAATAATTATAAGTTATGACCCGATTAATACAACCCAATAATTTTATCTCAATTTTTTCTTTTAATTTGTAGTTTAAACCTTGATGTTTTCATGACTTATGAAGAGACTTGCAGCTTAAATATTGATCTTTCAAGAGACGGACTTAATACTAAAAAGGTAAAAATAATTTTTCGTGAAAAAATAAAAATAAAATTTAAATTCCAAAGTTCGACATTGTTATATATGTTGTAATTTTGTGATTATGGAAATAGATAACGTACTATTAACGTGAGTAGTGAGTAATATAAGGTGTGTTTGGTAGAGTTATGTCTATAAGCAAAACTGGCTGATTTCATAAAGACCAGCTTCTACTTTTCCCCCACCAAAAATAGTTTCTACTCAAAATAAACTAACTTTACCAAACACTAAAAAAAGTAATTCACTTATAAGCAAAGCAACTTATAAGCTCTATCTACTTTTCCCCCGAAAATATATTCAGCTTAAGCGATTTTTTAACACTTTACCAAATACTAAAAAAATAATTTGCTTATAAGCAAAATAACTTATAAACTCTGCAAAACAGAGCCACATAAAATCCGGTTTGAGCGAGAAGGATCACAAGAATTCATCTTACTTGGCTAAAAAACCGATCTCCTCAAGTCTCAATGTATATTTTATAACATTCAATAAGGGGAAACAGATGAATAAGCGAACACAGTCGGTCAACCTCCAATCATATTCACAGAGGGCAGAGAAATCTATAAATAGTTCTAACAAAACAGTAACTGATTCCAACAAGCCGCAAAAGAACAAAAAGAGTGCTCAAAGTATCTAAGAAATGATTCTTATTTTCAGTATACCACATGACACTCTACCAGTCTCCACACTTGGGGGAAAACAGGCATGTAGGGGATCAGCCTCAGCATTCTGCACCTCAACAGATTGTTTACTTCTCTGCAAATACCAGTCGATCTCATCTTTTGCCAAAACCTTTCCTCACATGAAATCATAATCATCATAGGGCTCATCATATCCATCAGCGACAAGATTGTCGTCATCCTTCCCAGTATGGAGTTGTTTCTTCTTGCCTGAAAATAATGAACATCTCTCACAACCAGACAACAAGACAAGGTTGATAAAACAACCATCCAAAACATTGGTTAATTCAAAACATACCTCCTGCCTTCTTTTTTGTAGCTTCTTTTTCTGCTTTGATCTTCTCATTTGCAATAGCAGTGATGGAAGAGGCTACATCTTTGGCATCCGCTCCTTTCAATGAAGTCATAGCCAATCTCATCACATCTTTTAGCAGATTCATATAATGGTAACTTTTCTGCAAACCATAGATATTGTTCCAAGTCAGATGTCAGCAAGTAATTCATAAAATGAATCGCATATAAAAACAAGTTCAAATTCAACAGACCTCATAAGACCGCAGCTTGTGGGAAATCAGTTCTGCATATTCCAAAAAGTCACTTTCAGATTTAGGAATGAAATTCTCAAGATCCTTTCCATCTCCGCTCTTCCCAAACAGCTCAGCAGTAGATTTAAAATCAGCTTCTTCTACTAGCCTGTAATTATTAAAGGAAAAGGAATTATATAAAATTTGCTAACCGACAACTCTTGCAAGTATGCACCATGAAGGACAGTGGAAGGCAATGACCATCCATACTTTGGTTGAGTATAAATTCTTAGAGGTTCCCTTCTTTGCTAGATATTCATATTGACGAGCCATTAAAAACAAAACTGAGGCAATAGGAACATAGGAGTTACAAAATGGACAAGTAGCCAGTGGTGAGATGACCACATTACTCAAATCATCATGCAGGCTATGTCAAACAATGAAATGCATACACAAATCATAAAAGCATCCACCCCTCATCCAAAAACAAAAGGAAGTAAACATCACATATTGTAGGGAAAAAATTTCCAATGCTTATTAACATGGCGCATTTTCATAACTCATTCTATGTTTAATCATTTGCTAGAACAAATAATTTAGGCATGGGCAGGAACTCTTGATATAAGCCAACATGTTATCTATTGAAAGGGAAAGGCAAGAGTAGTTGTTTCAGTAATAGTTTCAAAACAATCATAAATTTCATCATTCTAAGTGGATAATTCTGAGTAGGGCACGGAGATGGATTGAAAGTCACAAGATGGCCAATAAAAACAAGCTAAAATAACTAAAGATCAAGCATTAAACCTAAAAATGAACCATTTTGTAGTATGCATATCATCCAATGTATAAAAGTAAAGAAATCAGCTGCTGAGTAACATACGAATTTCGAGACGCAGTCAACATTTTACAGTGCCAAGATTCGTTGACTATGGCCCAATATGTGAAGTTACTAGTAGTCTTTATGAACAGTTGACCCTTGCCAACGATTGAGCATGCTTGCAACATACTTTATAACAAGAGAAGAGTCCGTACTGAAAGCATTACCTTTGTTGGTGAAGTTTTTCTGCGAAGGGATCCAGTTTCTCCTTCTCAACAGCTTTACCTTTCTTATCTTTCTCAGCTGCTTTTGCAGCAGGTTTCTTTGGGGCCTTCGCAGCAGGAGGTTCTACAGGAGCCTGCTTATCACAAGAAAGTTACAAAAGACCATGCAAAAAATACGACAGGGAAAAGTTTTCATTTGTTGTACCAGCACATAACTTGCAAGATTTAATATGAATATGGAACACGTAGAGAAGACATGCAACAAAAACTCCACACACATGACAGTTACCAGATAGAATTCCCACCATGACACATACAACACTCATTTCAGATGCTACAGTGATTTTAAATAACAGCTTTTAAAGCGCAGGTCATGACTCACTGTAACTATATACTGTCTTGAAGCAGATACGAACTTAGAATATACAAATTAGAGTGATTGCATTAATTTGAAAAACATCCAACCAAAATTCATTATGTTTATCCTCCTTTTAGCCTATAAATTTCTATGTAATATTATCACAACCGTATACCTTATCAAGCCTGCGACTCACAGTCAAAAGAACAAATAGAATGGTAGAAAAACAAATCATTAAGCACCACTTTGCATTAATAATCCATAACAGTAAGATTTGAGACACAACTGCAAACTTGACTCTCAAAATTTCCAGCTACACAAAGTTGAGTAATTACATAACTGTATTAGAACAGGGTTGTCAACACAAAACATCACTGCAACCCACAGAAAATAAACCAAACGAAAGCATAATATTGTTCAGATTCTATAAAACAGAAGAAAACAAGAATACGAAACCTACCACAACAGGCTCTTCTTCATCCTCCCAACTATCTTTCACATCATTCAGGTCTGCATCTTCCTCATCCCATTCACTTTTAATTACAGGTATAGCCTTTTTCGTAAGATCGGGAACAGCTTCATCCTCTGAAACCACAAAACTTCTCCAATCAACACTAGGTCACCTTATAAATTCTATTAGCACCAAGACTAACTACATTCAAAGAAGTGCAGATAACCAAAAATAATAAACTACGAGAGCATGGGAGGCAAGCATCTAATTACCCCAGTCTTCCATTGTCCTTGACTAGTTCAGCTGATTTCAACAAGATTCACAACTGCAACCGAATCACACAGCAAAAGAAAACTATCATTACAAACGAACAAGGAAACGTATATAAGTCCTAAAACCTCACTACATACCGGAAATCGAATCGAGAACAGTAAATCCCATGGATAAAGCAATCAATTAAGAGTGAAAACGCCCTAATCTAGAAGAATCGACGCTGGGAACTACACTAGCTCACTAGATTTCCACGAAGTAAACACGGATATAAAAACAACAATTACAATTATCTAATTTTCAATACAACTACGCGTCTATCGTGGAATCAAAATCGAACAAATCAAGCGAAACTAAGAGAAATTCAGTGTACCGCTGAATGAAGCAACTCGAAGTGAGAAAAAAGGCGGCGGCTAGAACCAGCTCAGGCAATGGGGTCGCTGAAAAACCCTAGCGGACGGAGGTGCAATCGGCGAAGGGAAGGAAGAATCCAGAAGGACGGTAACGCTTCTCCAGTTGGTCTTAGGGTTATGTATGTCTTTTACGGTGAATGCGCTCCCCACCCACCCATGCCCTTTGCAATTTGGATTTTGTGAAGGGTGACGATAGAGAGATATAAAATTCATTGCGAAACTCACGGTGAATATTAGTAAAAGACTAAATTACTAATTACATTATTTAAAATGTATAATTAATTAGTGATACATTTGTTATTTCACTATTGCCACATTAGTTACTGTGTGCTTTCACAATAAATTTTTATTCTCTTTATCATTACTATTTTGTGAATTCATATTTTCAAGTTAGCACGTAGTAATAATAATTTCACAAAGTACTGCTTTATCCAAGCTAAAGGTTAGCCTAGAGATTATTGTGCAATTATAAGAAATTTTATTTGGAATGGAGTTTTTTAAAAAAAATACTGAAAAATATAGGATACTACTGTGCAATTATAAATATACTATATATCACAAAAAAACCATAATTTTCATTTTTCATTTTTTGTCTCGCCGATCGGAAACCTCTCGCCGATCAATAACCGCCACTTGATGCCGATAACCACCACCAGACGCCTGAATTTTGACGGAATTTCAATGGAATCTCGCTGATCTGCTCTTCCGTCGAATTTCCACCTCCAACACCTCCGATTTCCGTAGCTAAACCTCTGCCTGTGTGCCCTAACTCGCCGGCACACCGATTCGTGGTGATTCTCCGGAGGTGATGGCGTCGGAGTCGAGTCTGCGGCGGCGGAGGTTGAGCCACGGTGAGTCCACGGCTGAGCTAGGGATCGCAGAGGTCGCTGCTGAATTGAAGAGTCTCGAAGATGCGAGGCGATCAGAGTTCTTATAATTGCAAATCGATCGAAATTCGACAACGCTTTAAGATGGTGAGGCAGTGCTCTGAGACTTCGGGCGGAGCTCTGAGACGGCGAGGCGATGGTCAAAGACAGCGCAAACGATGTGGTCTTCCTTCAGGAGCGTGAGATCAACGCGCCTAGGTGAAGAAGGATATCGCGCGTGCAAACACGCGCAGAGGTGGAGAACGGTGGTGGATAACTGAGATTCGGCTCATGAGAGGTGAGTTTTAATGTTATTTTTTACTTTTTTTCAAAAATTGTTGAGGTTTAATATTGTCTTGACTGAGCTCATATTAGAATGATTTTTTGGTCTATTGTTAGTACTCTTGTTGTTGAGGTAGGAGGTCAGGGGTTCGAGTCTCTCTATGATCTTTATTTTGACGAATTTATGTTCCTGATGTATATGCTGAGTTTTAATATTATTTGACTGAGTGTATCTTCAATAAGAGTTTGTGGTGTAGTGGTTATTATTCTAGGTTTTGAGGTTATTAAACCAGGCTCAAACCTCACCATATCATTTTTTAAAGAATTTTTATCCTTGGGATTCTGTAGATTTTTGTTGATGTTTGTACATTTTTTCTCTTATGTTGATGTTTTTCATCATTCGTTTGAGCTTTAATTTTTATGAGTTGAGGTTTGCAGCATTTTTCGGGTGATATGAATTGATATTTGTAGTTTTTTTATAATTTTCTCATGCTGATGTTTTTCATTTTCCAATTGAGGTATTTTTAAATTTTTGCATGTCCACGACTGAGCTAGGGATCGCAGAGGTCGCTGGCTGAATTGGAGAGTCTCGACGATGCGAGGCGATCAAAGTTCTTATAATTGCAGATCGATCGAAGTTCGACTGCAACGACGATGCGAAGCAAGGTGACACACGAATACGGCGAGGTGACACTCTGAAACGGTGAGGCGACGCTTTGAGACAGCGAGACGGTGCTCTGAGACGACGAGGCGATGGTCAGAGATGGCGCAAACGTTGTGGTCTTCCTTCAGGCGCATGAGATCCACACGCCTAGGTGAAGAAGGAGATCGCGCGTGTTTGACGGCTGACGGTGGCAGATAGCTGAGCTTCGGCTCATGAGAGGTGAGTTTTAATGTTATGTTTTACGATTTTTTTTCAAAAATTGTTGAGGTTTAATATTTTGTTGACTGAGCTCATGTTAGAATGATTTTTTGGTCTAGTTGTTAGTACTTTTGTAATTAAGGTATGAGGTCAGGGGTTCGAGTCTCTCTGTGATTTTTATTTTGAAGAATTTATGTTCTTGATGTATATGTTGAGTTTTAATATTATTTGACTGAGTGTATGTTCAATAAGAGTTTGGGGTGTGGTGGTTATTGTTCTAGATTTTGAGGTTATTGAACCAGGTCGGCTCAAGTCTCACCAGATCCTTTTTTAAAGAATTTTTATTCTTGGGATTCTGTAGCTTTTTGTTGATGTTTGTAGTTTTTTCTCTCTTATGTTGATGTTTTTCATCATTCAGGTGAGATTTAATTTTATGAGTTGAGGTTTGCAGTTTTTTTGGGTGATATGAATTGATATTTGTAGTTTTTTAAATTTTCTCATGTTGATGTTTTTCATTTTCCAGTTGAGTTTTTGGTAATAGGAGTTGATGTTTGTAGTATCTTTTTTCCTATGTTGATGTTTTATTTTCCGGATGAGGTTCAGGAGTTATGAATTTATGTTTGTAGGTTTTGGGTGATATAGGTTGATATTTGTAGTTTTAAAACAACTGTTGAGTTTTTATGATTTTTTTAGTGAATAATTTATACTCTTGAGGTACCGTAGTTTTTTTCTTGATATTTTTAGTTTTTTTCCTCTCATATTGATGTTTTTCAAATTTTGGGTGAGTTTTAGTTGAAATGAGTCGATGTTTTGTAGTGTTTTTTTTATATTGACGTTTTTCATTATTTGGGTGAAGTTTAGGTGATAAGAATTAATGTTTTTAGTTTTTGGTTGATATTAGTTCATTTTTGTAGTTTTTTTTAAATTTTTTTTGATAATTGCAGCTTTGTTGATGTTTTTCTAATTTTTAGTTGGTGTTTTGTTGGTTGTAATCGGCGTTTTTTAAATTTTTTTGTTGATTTCTATTTAATTTTTAAATATATTTTTTGTTGTTTTAAATAAACTTTTTGCTCCAATTTTTTAGCTGGTGTTTTATGATTTTTCGTTGATATTCTGCTATTTTTTGCTGATGTTTATATTTTTCAGTTCGATGATCATTTTTTTTGTATTTTAAAACATTTTATATATTTTTTTGCAGATGGCAGGAAAATAATGGGCAAAAAAACCCTGAAAAATATTAGCGATAGCTCCCTGTAAAATTATTAGATAAAGGTTTCTGTAAAATTATTAGAGATAAGTCGCTGAATCTAGAATATAGTTAGAATTGCATAAAATCACTTGCATAAAGTTTAGCATGCATCAGAGAAAACTATCTCTAATAATTTTTAGAAATAAAAAATTCTTATTTTAAACTATATAAGTATAATTTGATAATTGTATCTCTGTATTATAATAGAATTCTAACATTAAAAATTATAGAAATGAGATTTCTCATAACTAATATAGCCGTTAAGGAGCCAGATAAGAAATGCTTTCTTTAGAAATTTATATATTTTCTTCAGAAAAATATAATGGAAGTTTTTAGTAATATTTTTTGTATAGAGTAAATTGAAATTTAATTAATTATTTAATTTTGTAAATATTTTGGATATATAATTAGTTTTTAGGGATAAATACATTTATAACTCTACCATTTGGTTGAAAGTGTCAATATAATCCTGCAATATCAGAATGTGCAAATTTAAACCTAACTTATTATTGTATGTGCCAATATAAAATTTGTGCCAATATAACCAAACTCCCTAATTCCGGCGTTGACCTATAAAATTCCGGCAATGACAAAAAGTGGAATAGCGGAAATACCCTTGACTAAGAAACTAAACAATTAATATCTAAAATACCCTTAATATTCTACTTCTTCACGCTCGCTCCACCGGGTCGTCGCTCCTCCGCTGCTCATTCGCTGCCGAAAAACTCATCCGCCGCTAGAAATATCACTCCTTTCTTCATCATTGTTGCTTCCCTCATTAGCACCGTCGTGTCACTACCAAACTACCATCGAATGTACCCTTACCCCAATTGTTGAATATTTCTTTTCCATTTCACCCCACTCTCCCCACCGCCGACCTCCACCACCCCTCTCGCTGCCACCACCTCAAATTTATACTCACTCGCATTTCCCTCTACAAACCCCCTCCTCCTGACGACCCCGCAAATGGGTGCTGACCACACAAACCCGTTGAGCCAAACAATAATCAAACTGCCTTAGTGCGGCATTGACGGAATGCTCCGCTGTCCATCTGGTGTTGTCAGAAACCATGAAGATAGACTTCTCGGCGACCCAATCAGCTCATCTTCATCGACACCATCAATTTCGCTGCCCTCTCTAACCAGCACGGAAGCCTCGCCGAATAATTCAGCATCCTCGTAGGATGGAGAGGAGTTGGGATTCTTGAAATCGGGTTTTTGGACCTGGAGGTCGAGCTTCCGGCAAGAGCGGACCGCGGGCTCTGAACCACGGGTCCAGTTGAGGCCTGAGGTTGATTCTCCGGGATGGGGAGGCAGACGACGGCGGTAAAGATAGGGAGGTGGGTGGCGGCGGCGGGTTCGCTCAGCTTAAGCTTCATCTTCGCTGCGCGGGGGGGGGG
>JAULKM010026311.1:1528-13904 GCA_032355605.1 Rubia tinctorum | reverse complement strand
TCAACATTACTAAATCCCAACGATGTGTATTATGGGTAAGAATCAGGCATCTTGTCTGGCGTCGAAGTTTTGCTACAGCTCTTGGTATTCTCAGTTGCCTTCTTATCCTTTTTCGCCTGCTTATCCTTTCGAAAACGGTATTTCTAAAATATCATAAGATAAAAAGAATCAATCACAGTCTTTAATTATGTATGTTGTGGAAAAAGATAACATAAAAAGAATCGATAATCACCTGCAAATGGCTGGAAACATGCTTCCTTTTTAACCCCTTAACGCCCATAAATTTAATTATTTCTCCTGGGACTGGATCTGAAATTGAAAAACCCAATCAATGGTTACCAGTTAAAACAATAATAAGGAGAAAAAAAAAATACTGAATGCATATATATAATGTAGAATTGAACCAAAAGTTGTTCTTACTGTCTAGGGTATGTAAGGCTTTCAGAAATAATATGTCCAACACATCTGTCCAGACAACCCTATCCTTCTTCTCTGAAGCATCTTCCTCATTGCTCTCTTCAGGCGCAGGCTTAACTGATGACGATGATGATGCTAATGATGTCGTCTCATTTGGATTCGAGGATTCAGGCGCAGGCGTAACTGATGACGATGATGATGCTATTGATATCGTCTCATTTGGATTCCAGGAATCCATTTGAGAGGTCATGGCTATGGCCTTTATCACATTTTCACTTTTAATTGTTGATATCTTCCAGAAACTTGTAAGATTGTTGTCGTTGAAAGAGTGTACCAGATATGCTACAAACCCCGAGTGTGCCTTCAACTCAATCCTTTCTTCGTCGGGTGACATAACTGCATTCAAGTAAATTTAGGTTTTAGTGAAAGAAATTGACCTTCTTTTTCTGAAACTTAGCTAATTGTTCAAACCTAAAATAAAATTCCTGACATGGACAGTCTATCTTTTACAGTGCATATATGGAATTTTTCTAAATCTGATTTTAAATTAAAAAAACAGACAAACAGAGGAGCCATTTGTCAATTAGAAACAAATTCAAATGATTCCTTAATTCACAAAAACTCATTTATTTAATTTCCTCTAAATATATATACAGTCAATCCAATTCAGCGATAAATGGTTGCTTCATTACCCTCACACACAGCATGTGAAAACATAAATACAGAATTAACAGTATAAAAAATAACAAGTCTTACAGAAGGTTTGCCGATGAAGTTTTCTTTGGATATGGTAGAGGATGTCCGCTGTCACTTGGGACTCAATTCTTTGAAGATTTGTCAGGACAACTCTTATTCTGCCCTTAGCTTCACTAATGGCAGTAAGAGTATCCAAAGGGTCACCGGAGTGTAGCACTGACAAAAATTCAAAAACCAAGTTTGACAAATAATTTAAGAATTCCTGGATTTTTCCATCAAAGAAAGGCATCACCAACATGTATATTTATTTATAAAAGCTACATGGTTTATGTCTATTTAAACATGCATATAAATTAAGTCTTTATAGTTCTTAGGTTGGGGATTACATATATCTCAACAAAAAATAAAACCAGAGGAGCAAAAAAAGTTCATATAGCAAAACATTCCAATGGTTTAAAAACAAAATAGCGGAAATATATATAAACAACCTTAGATTGACTGTGACGTTATAAATGTGTTTTTATAACTGTGAGGTTATAGATTGTCTGTAAATATATTTTTATAAGTAACTGTGAGGTTATAGATTGTCTTCTTGGTAATTAGGCTAGGGATTACATATATCTCAGTACAAAATAAAACCAGAAGAGAAAAAAAATTATATAACAAAAAATTCCAATGGTTTAAAAAATGGGGATATATATATATATATTAATGTGTATTTATAAACAACCTTAAATTAACTGTGACGCTGTAAATGTTTTTATATAGGTAATTGTGAGGTTATAGAATGTCTTCATGATACTTAGGTTAGGGGTTACATATATTTCAAAAAAAAAAAAAACCAGAATAGCAAAAAATGTTTATATAGCAAAACATTCCAATGGTTTAAAAACAAAATAGGGGAAATATATATAAACCACTTTTAATTGACTGTGAGGTTATATATATTTTTAAATAACTATGATATTATAGATTGACTGTAAATCTTCCTATATATAACCCGAAAAATCTTATTCTAAATATTTACCAAAATATATGTATGTAACCCAATACATGATTTTGTACCTGTTTCAAAATGAATACAAATAGTCTATGCTGGCAATGAAACCATGTATGAATGTTTGTGCAAAATTTTTAATCTTAGAACAAAAATACCTTCGTATGAGCAGTTTTTGAGCATTTCTGTGACGATGGCGTTGCAAAGCACATCTATAGTAGCGAGTAGGATGCAGATAAATGCCATTGAGTTCTGCAAGTATTGTTTGAAGCTCAATAGTGATTAGTGAAGGAGGAGGAGTGTGTGTATATATAATATATACAAAATCTGATTCTATTCAATGAATTTGACTTTTTTTAATTGATGATGGATTTCTAGGCGGGATAAAACTTTGATACAGTAGTTTTTTGTCTCTTTTTTTCTTTAAAAAAAATAAATATTGAACATTTTGAGAAACATTGACCAGCGATACCTTCTAATTTCTTTTCTAATGTGGAAAAGATAATTATTAAAAAATATTCGTCATAACTTTTCAGGAACATAATTTTCAAATTAAATTAAAATCAATAATGCAGATTTGATTCATGAACTCAGTAATTTCTGTAATGTCCATAATTTCAAAAGATTGTAGACGGTATTTAAATGGAAAGCAGCCCAAAATATCTGGTCAAATGCCAAAAGTCGTGGCACTTGAAAATTATTTTGTCACAAATTAACCAACTGTGTCTTAAAAAGAGACATACAAATTCATTTATTTTCAAAATAGACATCCAAATTTGCTTAGTCTTCCCTATATATTAATAAAAAATCTGGGAAAAACTGTCTTTGCATATGCACATGGAAAGACGGGTTCAATTATAACAATATGAATTTAGGGGGTTCATATATACTTTAAAGTAACTGTAAATGAAACGTTTTAGTTTTGATTAGAAACATCAAACATAACATCTTTAGAGTAAGACCCCGTTATCTAGAGTTTATCTGTATTTCAATTCAGTTTAGTTTAATTCAGTTCAGCTCAACTCAGCTCAGCATAAATTTACTTTAGAGAAATTTAACTTAATTTACTCATACGTTACTTTTTTTAATACACTTTTTTTTAGTTTAGTTCAATTCAATTTAAATCGGTTCAACTCATATTAGATAAGACCCTGATAATATGGCCTAAATCAAATACTCCCTCCGTCCCTCTATATGTGTCTTAGTTCAATAATCATCAATAAATTTGATGATGTTTGGATTGTAAAAATTTAAAGATATTTAAATGTGAAAATCATCATGTTAGATATTGCTACATTAATTGTAACGCATATTTTTAGAATATGTAATTTTAATAATTTATTATTATGCATAATTTAAGATAATATTAAAATTATAAAATCATGATTGAATAGTGATAAAAGAGGAAGTGAGACACAATTAGAAGGGGAGTACTAAACTTATGAACGACCAACTTTAATTTTTCACTCATACTCTACATTTGATAAATCACATACTAAATTGAATTTTTTTAAATGTACTTCATATATTATGTTTTTTGTTTATATTTTCACATTCAAAAAGTTATATATAAAATATTTATTTTTTATAAAAAATTAATTAGTAAGGTAAAAAGTTAGAGGGCTATCCATAAGCTTATGGATACCTCACATTTTCTAAGACTTCCCCTCAGAGTAAAACATACTTCCTCCGTCCCACTCTAAATTGCTTATTTGTTTTTTGAGAGTCAAACTTTGAAAATTTTGACCCTAAATATAAAATTAATATGTAAATAATAAATATATCATGTGAGATATTGTTAGATTTGTCTTAATATTTATTTTCTAAATATTAATTTTTTATCTGACATTATTATATTTAACTAGAGATATTTACGGTCAAACATGCTCATTGAAGACCATGAAAAAGTAAATAAGAAATTTAAAGTGGGACGGGGCAGTATAATTTATTTGATTTAGAGTATAATATATAATTTATATGATTTACTTTAAATATATGGTATTTCTAACCAAAACTCAAATAGTTTATAACCCGATTTTGACCCAGATTTTAAATGCTTTAATCCACAAAATTTTCATCTTTTTTATCGTGAAATTGCAGTTGAGTCTCTAGTTTTTTCATAACTTATAGAAACATCGTCGGCAGACTCATATAGTAATTCTTCATATATAGTATTATTCATCATAATCTTTAAAAAACTATAGATGAAGATCTAAACTTCATTTTCAAATCATTTGAGACAATACTACACCATAAAAATAGAGAAATTGAAATCAACCAAAAGTAAGTTAGCTAGTTATATTGTTCAAATTCATACGAAATGCATATTCTTACCCACCTTCGAATCGGGGAATTGACCATGTATCAATCCTAACAACCCACACAACGTCAAATCAATTCTTTTAGGGTTTAGGGATTTTGTATGTATGTAGAGAACCCACACTACGTTCAAACGACCAATGCAAGATATCAAACTAATTAGTCCTATAATTTGTAAAATCATGTGTGAATGACTTTTATGTATTGGCCATTGAATGCAGAGAGTGTGGTGCCTTTATGAATACATTTAGTTCTATAATTACCAAAATTTATGAATTCATTACCGATGATGGATCAATTTTCGCATGTTACCCAAATATAATATAGATTGTTATTCTGATAAGAAACATGATTCAAGAATAAATATAATGCAAAAACCAATATTCCCAATCGGAACAAGATATTGGAACCGCATCCATCAGGAAAAAGAAGCAACCTCCCCGTGGTTTCGAATCAAATACTAATATGGTAAATGTATTCCTTCTTACACAGTTTCCAACATTGCAATCAACGCTACAACCTGATAGGCCTTCCGATTTATGAAGACAAACAAACTAATCCACGTTCTGAGAACAAATCTGCATAAATCAAAAGAAGCATTAGAGAGCATGAGACACAAATATGTTGTCTTTTTTACATGAATGTTTGAATTAGAAATACAAATAACTTCTTTGTCTCTCTCAATCTCATAGGGTTTGAGGTTGCCTTCTTGTTGCAGGGGATGCATCCCCTTCCTGTTAAATCTGTTGACGACAAGGAAGTTCTCTTACCATTCCAGACACACAGATCCCCTCATCACCAATCTCTTCTTCTAATGGTGAAAACTGATAACCATAAACGACTTTGGGGAAACCTGAAGCTAACCTTGTACGTTTTCAAACTGCACGGTGACAACGATTTTGATCATCCAGTGGTTGGAAAAATATATGGTGCCAAAGAGGATCGCTCGTGATCTGGTGGTTAGCCTATTTCTCAACCTTTGGGAGCTGGTGAAAGAGATGAAGTGTCCGACCCTCTATGAGAACATCTTCCTCTTGGAATTTGAGGATGTGGAAGATAAGTAGAAAGCGTTGAAGACGCGGTCGTGGCTTTTTTGAAAAATATCTCCTGATCATACACGAACCGGTGATAGGTATAATTCTTGAAAACCCATAACTTAACTATGTTCCAATTTGGATTCATGTCTACGGGGTTTCTACCTCCTTGATGAATGAAGAAGCGGCAGTGCGTCTTGGAGACAGACTACGAAAATTCCCCAATGTGAAGAAGGACATGGACGGGAAACTCAAGGGTGAATACCTTAGGATTAAGGCGGACATCGACGTCACCAAGCCATTGAAAAGGGTTCAACTAATAGCTGACTCTAGTGGCTTCCTCCCTCAGTGGATGAATTGAACATCCGAGCAGGGAATGTATCTCCCTTCTTGCGGCGCCATCCGAGCAAGGAATTATAGTTGTTTTTGAAAATAATGAGTCTTGAAAAGACACAAAGGAACATGATCCTTGTTTTGGGAATCATCACCAAAAATTGAAGGAAAGAGAGGGAGAGTTGTAGGGGAGGGAAAGGATATTTTAGGAGTACCCGTTGAAAATGATGAACACTCAGGACGTGAATGAGGAGTCGGTACCCTTGCTACACAAGGGATGTGTTTATTAAAATGGCATCGCTCAAATCAACATGTTTAAGTCAACGAAATGAAGTTAGTGCTTTACACAAGAAATTGAGTCAAGTTCGTGAGTTTTCCATTGACATCGCTAATGGAAAAGGGAAGCCCCCCCCCCCATTTTGCACATATGGTCACTAATATGTTCAGTGGCGGAGCCACAGCTGTGAAAGGTAGGGCAATTGCCCTACCTTTTTTTAAAAAAATATTTTTTATTTTTGCAGTTAATTAATATATGATTTTTATTAGTTTTTTAGTTTATAGTTTATTTTAGACCCACCTTATCCCTCTAAATTTAAAATTTCTCAAAATTTTAACACTGCTTTCAAAGACAAAATAATCAAATTGAATTGTGACCTACCAACTTTTTTTTCTGGTCCCGTCCCTGAATAGTTATCGGTCAATTCTAATTCATCCAACATGACACAAGTGTGAGAAGATGTGGTTTTTGCCCCCTCTCTGATGTTTGACAAACAAAACAAAACAACAATGCAAATGTAATTATTAAACATCATAATATTTTTATATAATATATGCAGTATTATTTATCTCTAGTCCACGTGAATGGTAATCCTTATAATTTTCCAATTTTTTTTGTACATCCAATTATGTTAACTTCTTTTACAAAAAGGTTCTAGTAATTTTCATGCTATGGTGGAAGGTACAATTCAATTATGACGTTTCATAAAAAACTAGTAGACAAGGGTCATTATTGAAAAAAAGCCTTGATGATGGTACATTGATTCCTCTTACGAAATCCGAAGCATCAATGATTGGTGAATCACTTTGAATGGTTTTCATTTTGATTGATAGAAGTTGTGGGGAAAATTGCTCTATCAAAGGTACGTACATTTACCTTTAGTATGTTGTAACTAATTACGGTGAAGTAACCTCTTCAAATAATGTACTTTCACTGTAGGTAGAGATAAGTTATCCTTCTAGAGTGCTCAAAAATACCAATGGTCGGATGACTAGGGTTAATCTTACAATGTTTAATCCAAAAAATAGGGATCATAGAGCCAAATCTATTGGATTGTGGAGCATCAACCACCATATTCTATCTAGATAATCCCTTTGACGAAGAAGTTTTGGGAGAGATACAATCTATAATTATGGTGAGAGGTGTTCACCGAGTTCTGGAAATTTGACTTTGTCAGCGCACCAATAATTTAACTTATTCAAATGTAAGTATTCTATGAACTTCCATTTGGTATTAAAAAATCACACAATAGATAATTCTGCATTTTTTAAATTTTATTGTAGGCATTTGCACATGCCATCTGTAAACAAAGTCAAGGATTGGATAGGGTTTCTCTATCCCTTGGAATCCACATATATGACAATTCAAGAGAGATAGCAGTCGATTGATGCGTTGTAAAAATTTGGTGTACATTTCCCCTTACAACGAAAGATTAGTCTGAAGTGATAAATGTTCACTGTTACTAAAAATACAACAATATTAACATTTTCCATTCCCTGAACCCTATGTGAACGTTGGATGGTAGTTGTGATTGTTTCACCATCAAGCACAATCTAATGATATGATAAACTTTATAAATCAAACATGCATGCATGATATTGGAAGGCGTCAAAAGATTCCTTAATGACCAACCACTAAGAATTTAATTGGAAATCCTTGAAGGTGAAAATTTTCATCTTCTTAATGTGGCTAGCAATAGATTTCTTCTTATTCACTTATTTTGGTGTCTATATATATCATTACCACATAAAAACAAAGAGGTAGTTGGGAATGCAGATATTAATGCATGCGTTTGAAGAGGGAATGTGTTATGAATGTAGTTGATAACAACTTCCAACCACAGGTACGCGTATAACTTTTAATTTAGATATTTCAACATTAATAAAACTATAATCTAAACTGTGAATCTATTATGTCATTTGAACTTTCACTACACAATCACAGAATTGGAAGAAATCCATGAGCACGTGAAAATTTTTGTTCATCCAACTACTGAGTAACATTACACTAGTGCAAAACGGGACATTGACGGTGCAAATGGGCATAATATTTTGTAAACCTGCTTGGCACCACCGTATATTACATATTCTGATATATTAACCCATAGTCACACTAAAGAACGACTGATGGAGGGCTATGTGCAAATATTCAATAGAAGTTCTTATTAAGAGCAACCACCTATAGAGACACATTTTTCTGATACTGAAACATCACAAATATACAGTCCATTTCGTAGCTCTCATTAAGTGGTTGATCATACCCATTTTTTGATCGCAATTCTGATGGCTGAAATTCTTCACATACTAAAATTTAAGTATTTAAATGGTCACTCCATCATTATAACATTTATTGTTTTCATTTAGAATTAGATAGCTGCTTATTAGAAATTGATGGTTAGTAGTGTGGAACATGAACCTGTCATCGTCTAAGGAAGTTAAGGCATTTAATTATTTGGTCATGTGTTTTAGACATTGCATATTCAGAAGTGGGCTAGGAATATAAGGCAAATGAACATTTTTGTCAACCAAATGTAAGAGATGGATACAAACTAACTCATAAGTTGAGTTATGTGTACAAGAGAAGATTTGGAGAGTAATGAATAACATTGTTTGGAACATATCATCCACCACTGTTGGAAAATCCCCATAGGCACCGGTATTACAACACCAATTGTTCAATATAGGTGCTAGAGATATCATATACATCGATTTGATGAAAAGACACAAAATGCCGATTCCTAGGAGTCCTTCCAGCACCACTTAAATTTACAGTAACCTGTGCCACATAACGATGCATGTGGTAAAAAAAGTTGGAAATGTCATTTTTCAGCATCAGTTCATAGGAAAATGGTAATTACCGGTGCTAGAACTGGTGCCTACGGTAGGTTTAAGGGTGCATGTACCACAGCTAGGAGGCATTAAATGCTCTCCTAACAACCTTTTTTTGGTAGGTAAAATGTGTTGTTTTGGCATTTTGGGTTCATTAATGGCATATTTTTGGATAAAGAAGACATTAAAAACTCATCAATGAAGACCCAACACTAGTGGAGACATAGGTCATTAAAGGAGGTTCTAATGTTTCGAAGAAGTCATTTTCAGGCATCTTCTCTGGCTATGTTTTCAATCTTTTCACGATTAAAATATATTTAAAAACTGCTTTTAGTTGAGACTACAAACCTGTTTCGAATTCAAAACCTAAATCGGAGGTTTTTTTTTTTAAAAAAAACTTCCTGAAATGTCTTGTGAAGCAAAATTAGAATTTATTTCTTTCTGCCGTTATCAAGTCATTCTACAAGCATAAATTGTAAAAATGATACAAATCTACATTAGATTGAAAAAGGTTGTTCTTTGTAATGCAAATCCATAAAAATCTTAAAAATATATACTCGCCAACCACAAACACTACCTTGTTTCTTCTTTTTCTCATATATTTGACTCAAATGGAGTCGCTCTATTATGCAAAATGAATTGTGGTAGTGACATATGGATTGAAGGAGGGAGAGGGTGGCAACGGGTGGAGAACGTGAGTTAGTGGCGAGGGTGGAGGATGTGTGGTGACTGGTGGGTAAGGGAAAATGTGAGAGGACTGGGTGTCATTAGCGGGGGAGAAGAAGAAAGCCCGTGGAAAAAAGAAGTTGCGCCATGTTTGCAGACAAGGAGAAAGGCTAAGGAAATGAAGTTGTGGGGGGCAATGAAGAGGAGAAATGAGAAAATGAATATAAAAGTAAGGAAAAGAGAGGAAGGGAGATGGAAACCCTTGGGCTTAAATAATTGGGCATAAATTAAAATAAAGTCATCCCTTGAAAGGAAGTTCTACAATAAAATAGCCTTTAATGGATACCCATTAAATATAGAACCACCTTTAAACAAGTTTGAACCGTCTATAAAAATAAGAAAGAACCAAAATTAAAGAGTTCTGAATTCGGCGGTTCCTTAAAATTTTGAAAGAATCACCTTTGATTGCCGTCTTTAATGAATAACTCTCCACTAGTGATAAAAGGTACATTTTCCCCCTCTAGTTTGTTGGTAATGATTTTATAAATATGTATAAAATTTAATCATAAAATAAATGATCTTTTTGTTTTAGTTTAGTAAAAAAATGCATAAAATTAATCATTCATGTATCTCGGCTCATGCCTCCATAGGCCTACATATTATATAAAATGATGACAATCTCAAATGAATTTGGAGGCGAAGGTTGGACGCGTATGGTCAATTTACAAAACTTTTGAACCACAATGTAATTTCCAAAAAGTTTAGGCAAGTACTCACTATTCAATTTTCGAGCCCTTCCATTGACCTGTTCAGACCCAAATCGTCATGTCATGGTTGTGTTGGGGTGAATTGAATGTTTGTAACTCCAATTTTGTGTTTCGACATCTCCTACATTCTTGGAGGGACTTAAGTGAAAACAGTAATAAAAAGTTCACCCATAACTCAAATTCGATTATGATTGAACCGGACGGAACTATTGGCATCCATGATGGAACTTAAAAGCCCTAAGAGTACAAAAGCAGCAGGCTTAGTCCCACGAACACTTCTACAAGTGCTCCTGATTAACCTTTGTTGCTTCAAAGTAATCATCTACGATTTACTTTTAAACAACCTACTTCCGCTTTTTGAAAAATGATGTTCGGAATCTTATTAGGATTTAATTTCATAAAAATGTAAATCCACATGATTCTATGTGGTGGAAATTATCGTTCCCTTAACGCCCATCAAAAGTACCATGACTAAATATCAATAAAAATGATCATACACTACCTCTATGTGCGTTTCTCCTTGACCGTATGCAATAGCTTGATATGATACATGTTTCCTTCCATTTGTGTCAAATATTTGAAGCATATGGTACATTGTGAAAAGTTTGGGGTAATAGTGTAATTTCAAAAAGTTAGGGCAAGTACTCATTGCTCAATTTCTAGACTATTCCATTAACCCGTTCAAGCCCAAATTGGCAACTCATAGTTGTGTCGGGGTGAACTGATTGTGTGTATATCAAATTTCGTGTTCCGACATCTCCCACATTCTTGGAGGGAGGTAAGTGCAAAAAGTAAAGTTCACCAATAACTCCAAATTCAGTTTTGAATCAAACCGGATGAAATTATTGGCATCCCCGATGGAACTTAAAAACCCAAGGAGTAAAAAAGAAGTGGGCTTTGATCCCAAAAACACTTATACAAGTGTTTTTTATTGACCTTTGTTACTTCCAAGTAATCATCTACGATTTATTCGAGACCACATACTAGCATTTTTACAAAATGATTGTCGAAATTTTACTATGATTTAGTTTCATAGAAAACCAAGAATATGTTAATTCATGTGATTGTACATGGTGGAATTTATCATTCCCTTAACGTCAATCAAAAGGACCATAATAAAACTAAATCATACATTACCTCCATGTGCGTTCGTCCACGACCACACATTATCTTGACATGATACAAGTTTCTTTCTGTTGGGATCCAAATATCTTAATCGTAGGTATATTTTGAAAAGTTTGAGGTCATAATGTAATTTTCATAAAAATTATGTTGACCCGTACAGGTCCATATTGGTAATTCATGATTGTGTCAAGGTGAATTTACATTTTTTGTCCAATTTCATGTTTTAACATCGCCCACTTTCTTGGAACGTGTAAAAAGTAAAAAATGAAGATTTTTGAAAAGCTAAATTAAACAGTAGCACCGGTTCATACTTCATAGGCACAACTTCAATAATTGATGCTCCATACTGAGAAACATTTTTCCATGTTTGCTCTCCGGCGTCAAATATTTTCAAAAATCTTATTAAAAGCAATTGTGCAAGGTTGCTTTTTCTTAGCATATTGATACTTGGCCAATATTTTGCTTAAATATAAATCTAAAAATTAAGTTGATCTGAAGCCTGAATTTCTCTTATTGATTGAATCTCAACCAAAAAAGTTATTGCTACATAAATTAAATCCAAAACCCTAATTTTATCCCACTATCATTACAAATTACCTCCATTTATTCTGAAAAATGGAATATGTATGCAAACTTGCTATATTATTCATCTAAGGAACGTGTTTGCACCTTGTCAATCATTGAACCATGCACACCTAGATAAATTTTGTCATGCCCGGTGATAAATTACGAGGGTTATGTGAATTGATAGTTATTTACTATACCTCCAATAAAGTGTTCTGCTTGAGCAAAAATATTATGAGTTGCTACACTAAATAAAGTAATCATTATTTATTTTACCTACACCCTTAATTTATGTTTGTGGATTACTTGCAGACACATCCTCATATTATGGTATACATTTTTTGGGTTGGGGG
>JAULKM010026300.1:0-13906 GCA_032355605.1 Rubia tinctorum | reverse complement strand
AAAAGAGTATAGTGTTAACTCCTAAAAATACTAAACGAATAAAAATATAATAAATGACATTTTCTAATTCATATCATGCCATCATGCTGTTCTTGGTTGGATGGGATGACTCAACTTCCGTCTCCTTCCTTTTAGCCTTCCTCAACCTTTTCTGGATGAATTCATCTAGGACCTCGTCACTGGTATAAGTTAGATTTGATTCTTGTGTTGGAACATGGTCTTCTATCTCCTCTGTCTCGACAAATTCCATGTTGGGGTTATCCCTCCCTTTCTTCTCAGCCTCAAAACCCCCAACTTCATAAGAAGAACCTCAATAATGGTTTTCCATGTGGCAATCCTGATCTCCCATTTTGTCACCAGTAAAACCTAGTTCATGTTCTTCAACTTCCATATCCTCTGCTTCATCCTGGTATGTTGGAACATACTCAATTTCTTATTCACTGTCAGACAACACAATCACTACAGGCTCCATTGCCCTGAGTTCCTCATATCTCCTTGCAGTTACAGAATCATACTGAACAATCTTCATCTGATCATTAGACCTTATCACCTTCAGCTTCATCATCACCAATTTCTTTAATTTTTTCATAACTCCTCCCAGGGATATAACTGTACACATGAAACATGTCCTTCCCTCTATGCTCTTCATATCTACCTTTCAGTAACTTAACTTCAAAGTGTTCAATGTCATGCAATTCTCCTATGTCACCCGAGAGTAATTCTTCCATGCTAACCTCTAAAAACTCCACCTTATGATCTTCTAAATTTATCATATCAACTGTAACTCAGTTGGCTTGCACCCATTCAAAAAATTCTCCTATAGACCCAAAATTTTTAACTTCCCAAACAAAGTGAGAAAATTCAGAACTGGTTACCTTTTGAAATTGAGTTTTCTTCTTGCTTGGTGTGTTCTCGGACTTACCAGAGGTGAGTGGAAGCGGCTTCATATTCCGGCCATTGAAAGGAGTTTCAAATAACACTTTGATATGAATTTTAGGTTTGGCAAAGAATTCTTAAATCATTCAAACTCAGCAACAAATAACTTCCAAAGTTTCCATGATTTGGTAGCGAAGAAGAAGGTATAATGCCGAAAAGGAGGGAATGTGGAGAGATAAAGAGGGTTTAAACCGAAAACAACTTCCTTTCCTTTTTCACCTCTAAAACCGAGTTTACCTTTTTCCCTTTCCAAGAAAATTATGAACTTTTCTCTCTTGTCAAATCATGTCACACTTCTTTGAACTTCCAACATACTTCCCAACTTCTAACTCCATCCTTCTTAATTTTGTCTTTCTATTTTTTTGTTTTTCTGAATTTTTCAAAACAAAAAAATTTGAACCAACACAAATATACATACTATATAGAGGAATTTCAGAGAAAAATGCCTCATATCCGACACACACCAGGGTGTTGTCTAAGAAATTCAAAGGTAGAAGTGTCCAACGGTTTAGTAAATATATCCGCATACTACTCACGTGTTGGAACATAGGCCACCACAACCTCCTTTCTTTCAACCAAATCTCTAATAAAATGATGTCTGATATCAATATGTTTCGTTCCGGAGTGCTGAACATGATTCTTAGAGATGTCAATTGTACTTTTGTTGTCACACAAAAATCTTTAGAGGCCTTCTTGAATTCCATAGTCATTCAACATTCGTTTCATCCATAATAATTGTGCACAACAACTTCCAGCAGCAAGATACTCAGTTTCAGCTGAAGATAAGGAGATCTATATTTCTTCTTACTATACCAAGAAACCAAATTCGTGCCAATAAAGAAACAACCCCTAGTAGTACTTTTGTGATCATCTGCATTACCAGCCCAATCAGAATCACTATAACCAATAAGACTTGAGTCTTGATTCTTATAATACCAGATTCCATAATCAGAAGTCTCACTAACATATCGAATAACTCTCTTTACTGCAGTAAAATGAGATTCCTTCGGATCAACCTGAAATTTTGCATAAACACCTACGCTGAAACATATATCTGGTCGGCTAGTAGTAAGATACAACAGACTCCCAATTATACTTCTATATAATTTCTGATCAATTGATACACTTTTCTCATCCTTCACCAATTTTTAGTAGTTGCCATCGGAGTTCGTATAGATTGGGCATTACTGAGCCCAAACCTTTTCAGCAGATTCAAGGCATACTTGTTTTAATTTATGAACAACCCATTATTTTATTGCTTAACCTGAAGATCTAGAAAATATTTGAGTTCTCCAACCATACTCATCTCAAACTTAGCCTGCATTAACGACACAAAATCTTGCACCATAAAAGATGAAGTAGAGTCAAACACAATATCATCCACATAAATTTATGCAATCAAAAACTTTGTAGATTTAGTAAGCACAAATAGAGTATGATCTACTCCCCATCGACGATAACCTTTCTTAAGTAGAAAGTTAGTCAATTGTTCATACCATGCTCTTGGTGCCTGTTTTAGACCATACAATGCCTTCTTAAGTCTATACGCGTGATGTGGATAGTGAGGATTTTCAAATTCTTTAGGTTGTTCCACATACACCACCTCATTCACGACTCTATTCAAAAAACACTTTTCACATCCATATGATATAATGTAAAGTTCATAGTACAAGCAATAACAAGTAAGATGTGAATGGATTCTAACCTAGAAATTGGTGCAAAAGTTTCATCAAAATCTACTATTTCAACCTGAGTATATCCTTGAGCCACCAGTCTAGCTTGATTACGAATAATTTGGCCATCTACATCAGACTTGTTCTTGAAAATCCACTTTGTACCAATAACATTTACCCCTTTTGAACGAGGGGTGAAATACCATGCATCATTGCGTTAAAACTGCTCGAGTTCTTCTTGCATTGCAGTAATCCAATATTCATCAAGTAGTGCTTCCTTGTAGTTCTTTAGTTGAATTAGTGAGATGAAACATTGTAGTTCGGCTAGTTTTCTGTAGTTAACTCTAGGAATCGATCGGGTTCTTCTTGAGATAGGTTCTGGTACCTCCTGTGTTGGAACATGAGGAACTGGTGTGGGGGAGAGTGTTCCAATATACTCTTGTTCAGGTTCCGGCTGGTATACTGATTAATCAGATGTTCCAACATAGTCCAGCTGCTCAAGTGAATTCTCCTGTGTTGGAACATGCTCAGCATCTGGTTCATCTTCTCTTTCACTCGAACCCAGTTTGTCATTAGAATCATCCACAACTATATTTATAGACTCCATAAGAGAGTGTGTTCGTAGATTGTAAACATGGTAAGCACAGTTGTTCAGAATACCCCAGAAATATTCCAATAACACTGCGATTATAAAACGTAGCCAATGGATCTCTGTCTCTGAGAATATAACACTTGCTTCCAAACATATGAAAGTGAGATACGCTTGGCTGAAAGGAATCATCCACAAGGGACTCGTACAATCTCACTTTCCATATGTACATGATACAGTTACTGATTGTGCAACATAGAATTTCAGACAACAAATGGCCCCATACATCAATACTTTATTCTAATGGTAAACTAGCCTCCTCGGCACATAGAGTCCAATATTGATCGTTTATGATCTAATAATTTCTTGCAGAGAGAAAATCTGAAAGAAAAGTGCACCATAAAACATATAAGTATAACATAAAAAATGGAGTGTGCATAAGGAGTATATGTAAGTGTTTTTTCAGATGCATAGCCATGAACACATTATTGAATACACACAGACACAGTAACACATTCTTGAATCTAATTTCGTGCAGACAAGTTAAAATGTCCAAAGGATGAAATTCAATCTTAAGTTAAAAATATGTAAAAGGGACTGCCCATAGTCAGGACTCTTGACCCTAGTTCATTCAATCTTTGGTTAGTTTTTGCTCATTTCACGTGATCCTACATATTGAAAGTCAATGACTGACTTATAGACTTATAGTAATGCATAGAATAGGTTTAATGGAAGTAACATGCAATAGTGGTAATGCGCAGAACTGGCCCAGTTTTGGACCTTCAAGTTTAGCTATAACCTGATAAAATGGACAATGAAAATTGAGGCGGGGATAAATTTCTTGTGCAGAACTCAAAATTATAGACCTAATTGATTGAGTTGATTAAAAAAGTTACGATTTGTAATAAACTTGATTATTGTATTACCCCATTCCTCAGGCATGATTTGGTTTTTCTAATAACCTGATACAATGCACGTAATTACAATTTCTTGCCAATTCCATTTACTTCCTGGAAGTTGGTCAATATTAGATTCCTAGTTGTATAGGTATGGAGAAAAACAAATGCAATGATATTATACTTCAAATTTAAACAAGAACGTGAAAGGTACTCACCATTGTCACCAGCACCACAACCACTCTTGAAACCATTACTTTCTCGATATATAGTTTCCAATGAGCTGCATGGATTCAGCAGAGTTAGCCAAAATCCCAAAAATCTTCAACTCACAAGAGAATAAATCACATTAAATAATATGCAAGGTATAGCAAGAAAATGTGGGAATAAGAGAATAATGTTAAATGATAGGATACAGACAGAAGATTGTTTCTCATCCACAACATGCATTTTATCCTAAATTCTCAATAATAATCATACATAATATGTGTATGCGTGTGTGTATATATATATATATATAAATTTCCTTTTTAAATTGCTTTTAAAGTAATCCTATGGCATATCTAGTTCAAAATAATGATACACATGCCCACTTCATGAGACATTACAGTTTTATTCAGACATGTGTCTTTACTTCCCGAGAAAACAAAATTGGCTGCACTAAAACATTTGTTATAGACCAATTAAAAACCATGGTCAAAACCTCAAGGACCATCGATAAGAACTTCAAACAAAATTGAAAGGAAAAAAACTGCCGGTAACTCGTTATTGTCAGAATAAAGATGAAATACTTGTGGACAAAACTTAGTAACTACTCAAAAAGTACCACTCTCGCAGATCAAAATAATAAAAAAAAGATATAAAAAAGAAGTGGCACCTGGAGATACTCTAGTGCAACGCATCTTTCAACAAGGGAATTCACATTTTCCAGTACTGTTAATGACCACGTGTGAATGATGTATAATGCCAGCTGCGGTATGGAAATGGAACATTGAAATTAGAAGAATGCAAAGGTATGACAAGGGAAACATCAAAAAGAAGGAAACCATACAAATGCATGGAAATTTATAAGTGGCAAGGGGTAAAGCAAAACAACAGCATAATGATAAAGAATAAACATTAACTCAAACATGGAAACAGTTTGGTAGTTTGCACAAAAAATGAGCCTGACAAACATTTGAGACTGGAAAAACTTAAGAAGCAAACATCTATAAGAAGGCTCAACAACTGCAATTAACAATTTGTATTTTGCCATTAGCTGCTCCAGAAAATATTAACAGTTATTTGGAGATCTGGTCACCGTGTTTCTAAATTCTATGCTATTTGAAATACCCTTCAAGTGGTACGAAACAATTTGCATCCAAGGATATACCTCTTTGGATATTTCATCTATATAGGTTACTGAGTATACAGACTGTATTGCATGAACAACAAGTTACTTCCTTTCATCAAGATTGGTTGGTTTTCTAGCTTTTAAAAAAGAAAAACTCCTTACCCAGCTAGGAATATAAATACGTTTAACGTAACTTAATAGATCAATCATGATAACAAGAAAACTGCCTAGTCTTGAAATAGGCACACAATTAATAATGGATTATGATGAAGCAATTGTTCCTCTAAACAAATAAGTTGGATTTTGGGCGAAGATTTGATCATAGACTCTTCGTCAGTCAGTCCGCCTGCTCAATGTCCGCCCAGCTTCACTGCTTCTTCACAAGTCTCCTCGGTCGGTTCTACTCATCCAGTCTCTCCTCCTCGGACTCGCACTCATCGTATGGTCACCCGATCAGCGACGAGAGCTTTTTTAGTTCAGAGATTGTTTATATATTATCGCTCATGGTCTTACTGCTGCCTTGCTTGCTCAGGCTAAGCTGATGGATTATCGCACTGCTCTTCCGGATCCGACTTGGGTTACCACCATGGATGACGAGACGACGAATCTTCGTGGTCAGAACACTTGGGATCCAGTGCCTTGCCATTCAGACACTAACATTGTTGGCTTCAAATGGATTTATCGACTAAAGTATCGACGAGATGGTACTGTTGAGCTCCATAAGGCTAGACTTATGACACAAGATTTCTCGTAGATTCCAGGTTTTGATTTTGATCACACTTTCAGTCAAGTGGTTAAGGCCTCCAATGTTCGTACAGTTCTTGTTTTTGTCACCATGCACTCCTGGTCTCTTTATCAGCTAGATGTTAAGAGCACCTTTCTTAATGGTGTTCTCGATGCTCCAGTCTTTATGAAGCAACCAGTTGGTTACAGGGATCCCGTTCATCCAAATTATATTTGTCACTTGTGAAAGGTCATTTATGGACTTAAGCAAGCTCCTCAAGCATAGTTCCAGCGTTTCGGCTCTTATTTGACTCAGCTTGGTTTTCAGTGTAGCTCCGCCAACACGTCATTGGATGTTCTCTCGAGGGATTCCTCGTTGATTTATCTTCTAGTGTATGTGGATGACATCATCCTCACAAGGAATGACTCAAATCTCCCTCGTCAGTTTATTGATTGGACGCATCGTGAGTTTGCAATTAAGGACCTTGGGGCTCTTCATTACTTTCTTGGCCTTGAAGTTTCGCCCACTATATTTGGTTCAATTTTTAGTCGGGAAAAGTATGCTCGAGACATTCTGACTCGTGCAGGGATGTCTGATGCTTCACCAGTCTCTACACCATTTGTGCCAGGTTCTCAGCTGCATAGTTCTACTAGTCCTCCGTTCCGAAATCTGATTTTGTATTGTTCATTGGTTGGAGCTTTCAGTATTTGAACATCACTCACCCAGACTTGGCCTTCTAGGTCAACACAGTCAATCAGTATATCTTCAGGACCCCAAAGATGATCATTTTGCGGCAGTTATGAAAATTTTGCGCTATGTTCGAGGTACTCTTCATTTTGGTCTCACATTTCATTTTGCTAGTTATCCTGATGTATTAGGGTATTCCGATGCTGACTGGGCTCGCTATCTGGAGACTCGTCGATCTACTTTTGGATATGTTATCTTCCTTGGTGGGAATCTTGTTTCCTGGAGTACCAAGAAATAGCCCACAGTTTCTCGTTCTAGCACTGCGTCTGAGTGCTGAGCTCTAGCCAACACTTCTTCAGAGGTTGTTTGGCTCACTCACTTTCTTCGTGTTCTTTGAGTCCCTCTGTTTGGCCATCCGTTGTTGTTATGTGACAAAAATAGCACTATATTCTTGGCTCAGAATCCAGTGGCTCACAAGCAGGCGAAGCACATCGACATTGTGATCGGGAGTTGGAGGCCTCTGGCAAGATTTGAGTTCTGCACATACCCACTTCTATTCAAATATCGGACATCTTCACGAAGGGGCTATCTCGTCCGTTGTTCGAGTTCTTCAGATCCAAGCTGTGCGTCGGCAAACATCTAACGCTTCGCTTGAGGGGTGTCAGAATAAATCAGTTAGATGATTAGATTTAATTTTATCTTTTTGACTAGTTTAGAGTTATATTAGGACTAATTTACCTTTATACTATGTACTCTTTATTTATTCTCTTCATGATCAATCATAATCATTACGGGAAATCATTCTTTCACATCCAAGTGTGAAACTCTTCACCGGAGATACCTAGCGACGACGTGGCTCTGGAGCCCTCTTCTGCAGTCCATCTTCGTCTACTTCTTTGGCCGGCCTCTGGCGATGGAGTACCGGAGGGAAATCTTCCACGCCTCTGATGGGGGGACGTTCGCCCTGGACTGGGGTGCAAGTTCCAATCTTAATATGTTAAAGAAATAATTCGTTGCTCATGTAGTTGATTAATCATGCCTACATGGTGAAACCAGGATTTTTTTTGGATCACAATTTTGTTTAATAGCTCTGTTTTTGAATATAGTGTTTAAATTTTAATTTTTTAAAAAAATTAATGAAATAAACTGGATCTAAAATTAAAATAGACTAGGACACTAATAAAAAATCATAGATTAATTAACTTAAAAAATATTTTTCTAGGAAATGGTAGTTTTTTAAAAAAATCTTTGGCATGATTGATATGAGAAATATATTTTAAAATGATCAGATAAAGATAAATTTGAGATTTTACTTGGATAAATTATTTTAATTGATCAATTGAATATTAGAATAGAAAATTTACAAATAGAAAGTTATTTATGGGAAGAACTAAATAATGTATGAAGTTATATGTGAGACGGTGGAAGAAGTTAAAATGTTTCATCTATACAAATTACAAAATTAAGTTTTATTTTGATATTAGACGGAGTTATTTTTATAATTGATAAACTAATAGTGTGATTTGATAATTATTTTTATTTATTGCAACGAGATTTTTATAATTTAAAAAATAAATAAAATTGATCGCAGTGCATAAATAATTATAATTTGACCCTAAATTTTATTGAGACGAGATTTTCCACAATTGATCTAATAGTTAGCCGCTCTAACAGAAGACTTTCTCTTTAAAATTTTGTGATGTTATGAAAATGAAGCAATATAGGCTCTGTTTGGCGGGGATTTTTAGCTGTTGTGCTTATAAGCAAAACACTTTTTGGTGTTTGGTAAACTGCTAAAAAACAGATTATTTTGAAAGCAGAAACTATTTTTGGGGGAAAAACAGAAGCTGGTCTCCCTCTGCTTTCAAAATAAGCCATATTTGCTGCTAAGCACAGCTCTACCAAACAGACTCATACTCCCTTCTTCCAAGCAAAAGGTTCCTATCACCTTCTAACATGAACATTTATACGTGCTGATGTAGTTGGGGAATTGAAATAATCAAATTTCTCTTCAAATAGGTTCTGATCTTACGAAGGACGATTGTACTCAATAGAGGTGGCGATTTCGGGGCTGACGAGCGACTCGGGGACGCCATACATGAAGCACCTGGTTTACGAGGTCGTGAAGCGGGGATGGAACGCGGTGGTTAGCAACCGTCGAGAGTTAGCTGGTGTTTCTGTTACTTCCGACTGCTTTTACAACGCCGGATGGACGCGCGGAGGATATACGGTCTGTCGTTGAGCATTTCCACCGCGAGTACCCGTCGGCTCCACTGTTTGTGGTCGATCGGAACCAGCATCGGAGCTAACATTCGGGTGAAATACCTAGGAGAAGACGGCCAGAATGTCGCTGTTGCCGGAGCGGTGGCCGTGGGGTCTCCCTGGGATCTTTTTAATCGGCAACAGGTTTTTATTCCTTTTAATTAATTACTTCATTCGTCGACCCATTAAATTTCATATAGGAGCAATTCGTCATAAGTCATGGGAAAACTAAAATTTAAAGTGTAAATTAGAATAAATGAAAATAAAAATTTTGGGTTGCATGAATCGGGTTATAAACTATATAATTATTATACGTTGCATAATAAAATTTTAATATTGCAACTAATACATTTTACCTTTTATTATTCTAAATAAACCCGTCTTTCCATAAGTTTATGGAAAGACCGTATTTTCCAAGGCTTTGCCATATATGAGTTTTTTTAATTCAAAATATGGAGAAATTTAACTATGAAATTACATGTTAAATAAATTACAATATATAGATATATTACTGAAAAAATCAACATTTAATAATAAAAAATCTGACCATTGAATTTGATTACTCATTTTGTGTATGATGAAAAGGCAAGCTACAAAGTTATTAGGAAAATATAAAACCCACAAATAATTGTGATTGTGTGTATTCAAATATATTGTGAGTATAAAGGTATAAAAACTAGAATCATATATGAAAAAATATATATACAAAATCAATCAAAAATGGTATTCATTTTTAACCTGATTCTAATTCATTTAATATTCTAGTACCCCCACAAGGGAAGCGTGAGACTTGTCGCAACGCAAATTTTGGACCGTAAGAACTCAAACTGAGGAAGAGCTTTGTAAGGGTGTCAACAAGCTGTTGGTCTGTAGAAACATGAGCAACCTTGAGCTTGCCAGACGACACTATCTCACGCACAAAATGATAATCAATATCAATGTACTTGACTCTCTTATGTGAAACCGGATTCTGAGCAAGAAAGATAGCACTGTTATTATCATAGAGCAAAATTGATATGAATCTCCTTGCAAAAACTCTGGAATGCAGAATTTTATATCTTTGACTAAACGAGTGATTTCGCAAACCCTAGTATAGCCACACAAACTGATCAAAACTAGCCTTCGTGATCTTGAACAACTCGAGAATTGTAATGCTAACTAACCCGCATGATTAGTTCACAATTGAAAATTTGATCGTTAACTAGCCCGCGGGATTAACTCACAAATAAAGGGTTCTTTGTTACCTAACTAGCCCACAAGATTAGTTCACAAAGGGTATTGATACTTTATTAACCCGTGGGATTTAGCAACAATGAAAATTAATGCTCGAAAGCAATAAACTCGAAAATCTAAATTTTTATTGAAAATAATGTTGTAAAATTTTGTGGATGTCCTCCCCTATTTATAGGGTATAATTTGGCCGGTACAAATAGAAACTGAAAAGAATTATGGCAGTTTTAAGAAACTAAAACCAGATCTAACTATAATATCTAATTTAAATCAATATGATGACCATATTCATCGAAGTAAATCTATCAAAATATTGGATGAATTCTTGAATGAATCTACCTTATCTAAACCTACCAAATCTAATGCTAATCATAATAAAACTGAATATTCTAAACATTAATTAAAATATTACTAAAACTCTTCTGAGCCAACATGGCCGAGTTTATGGCTTCATTAATAATAATAAAAAATAATTAAAACGATCACATTACCTCATTAAAAACTCAATTCGAAAAAGAGTTTAGTGTTGACCTCTTAAAACCCTAATCTAATAATAAATTAAGAAAAATATAATAAATGATATTTTTGAAATTGTATCATTCCCTCCATGGTAGAAAAGTTCAGTCCTCGAAACAAGAATGATCTTCAAAAATAAAATGTAGACTTACGTCTCGCACCATCCCTGCGAATTTTGGACGCTAACTAGGCAGTGATTGGAATGTTGATGTGGCAAAAACTCCTTAATCTCGAGAGAAAAGGAACTCCAGGTGAGAAAATAAAATAACTCATGATAAATTGGACTAACTCACGAGATGATAAACATATCGCGAGATGAAAATGTTGGATGGTCGTCTCGCGCGTGAAATTGACGTGCCTTTAAAGTGACGCACGTGTGGCTTCCATGCGCTCTGGTTGTGAGCTCGCACGTTATGAACACGCGCCGAATGGGTTTCCTTCACTGAACCTGTCTTCTGCGATGCTGAAATGGTTCTCTTTTATTCATTGGGATTGCGCTGAACCGGAGATCTGCAGGTGCTGCTGGAGAATGACACTGCAAATTGAAAAGAAGATTTCTGTAAATTTTTGTGGCTGAACGGCGAATCGGAACGAATACAAAGATTTGGAACTCCGATGGTCATCAACTTCAGGAGAGACGGATTTTGGTCAGAGGAGAACTAGCGATGAGCAGATCGGTAGAGATGCTGATCAGAGACGATCGGCGGTGGGAGGCAGTTGCAGATGACTTGCCTTAGAAAATGACAATTTTGTCCCTAAATTGCGCCATGAGGTACGCCAAAAGTAGGACAAAATTTTGGCATCTCGATCAGACATTATAGATGCAGGGATACCATGCAATAAACCACTTCTTTTAAAAATAGATATGCGACATGTTTCGCGTCATCTGTCTTCCTACAAGGAATAAAATGTGCCATCTTCAAAAATCGATCAACAACCACAAAAATATAATCATTACCTAATTGCGACGTGGCAATCCGAGAACAAAATCCATATAAATACCAACTCAGTGATGTGTAGGAACAGGTAAAGGGGTATATAAACCATGAGGTTTAGTTTTTTACTTCGCCTTCAAGCAATCAACAAAATTCCTACAAATCATATCAATGGAAAGTGCCATTTTCGGCCAAATAAATGTTCTCGCAACAAATTATAATTTTTTTAATGCACCAAAATGTCTCATTAAACCACCTGAATGAGCTTCTCTAACAAGTAATTCACTCATAGAATATTGAGGAACATATAACCTATTATTCATAAAAAATAAAGCATCATGCCTAAAAAACTTATCATATGCACCATTTTTCGCATGCAACATAAACAGATGAAAAATCAGGACCGGTAGCATATAATTTTTGCACGAATGAAAACCCTAACATAATACATACCAATCGTGTAAGTAAAATATGTCTATGACTCAAAGCATCAGCCATAACATTTTCTTTACCCTTCTTGTATATAAACACATAAGGAAAAGATTCAATAAAACTATATAATTTAGCATGATGCTTATTTAACTTCATCTGACTCTTCAAATATTTCAATGACTCATGATCACTATGAATAAATAATTCTTTATGCAATAAATAATGTTGCCAACTTTCTAATGCACGCACAATTGCATAGAATTCTTTATCATAAACAAGATAATTCATAGCACCATCCTTTGGCTTTTCACTTAAGTAAGCGATAGGTCGATTCTCTTGCATAAAAACAGCACCAATACCAACACCAGAAGCATCACAATAAATCTCAAAAGTACCATTAAATCAAGTAAAGCAAGCACAAGAGCATTACATAATCGTACTTTCAATTCATTAAATGCATTCTCTTGAGCATCATTCCAAACAAATTTCACATTCTTTTTAACTAGTTCATTTAAAGGTGCAGCAATAGATGAAAAATCATGCACAAACCTTCTATAAAACTAGCTAAACCATGAAAAGAACGTACATAACTGGCACTGGTAGGTCTCGGCCAGGTCTTAATGGCCTCAATTTTGGTTTCATCGACTTGTATGCCTCCTTAGAGACCACAAAACCAAGAAATACTACTTCCAAAGCGCAAAAAATACACTTCTTGATGTTTGCATACAAATTAGACTCACAGAGTGTAAGTAAAACCTATTTCACATGCTCATCACTTGACTTAGAATAGAACAAATATTATCAAAGTAAATCACAAAAAATTGACCAATAAACTTTCTCAAGACATGATTCATCAACCACATAAACGTATTAGGTGAATTGGTTAATATGAAAGGCATAAAAATCTATTCATATAATCCAAACTTAGTTTTAAATGCATTTTTCCATTCATCACCCTCCCTTATTCGATCTAATGATAACCCTGAGTCAAATAAATTTTAGTATATGTCACAGATCCATGCAAATCTTCAAGCATATCATCAAACCTAGGGATAGGATGACGATACTTAATAGTGATCTTGATAATAGCACAACAATCAATACACATTTGCCAAGTTTTATCTTTCTTAGGAACTAAAATGACAAGCACAACACAAGGACTTAAAGATTCGTGCACATAAACCTTTTGAAGTAATTCCTCGACTTGTCGTTGTAGTTAATTTGTCTCCTCAGGGTTTTAAGCTGGTCGATTAGGTATAACCAAACCAGGAATCAATTCAATATGCTCAATGCCTTGCAAAGGGGGTAAACCATGTTGTAAGGCATCCGGAAAGATATCTAGAAATTCCTTCAACATCTCAGCAAACTGTGGAGGTACATGCACAGTTATGATGGACGTTGAATGCATGTATTTTCCTAAACATTTAACATCTCTTTAGTTATCTTTTTGTTGGAAGATTTCTATATTTAGGTAGGTTTACATCATAAGGGGTTTAGATAACTGTATCGATTTTTTGTATCTAAATCCTTCATTTTGTAACCTAGTTTGAGTCTAATGGATGTTTGGTCCTTACGAGCATCTAGATTCCTTTTTGTGAGCTTAATTTGTAGACTTTTCGTAAGAACTTTGGAGTATTTTATTGAAGGCCATTCGCAAGGATGGTAGAATATTGAAGGCCACGAGTCAAAACGT
>JAULKM010026289.1:0-13906 GCA_032355605.1 Rubia tinctorum | reverse complement strand
TGTAAACATAGATTCAAACATATCAATGCTTCGATTTCTTTCAAACCAACTGATAATTTCTGAGGGCAATGTTTTTATGGAACACGTCTGAATGTTACACATAAACAACAATGCATTCAACATGAATTCAATAACTAATATGTATTCTCAAGTTAAACAAAATTAAGCTTTTACACCTGCTAAACTTGAGTATAAAACATTCATGGAAGTAACATGCATTACCTCTCTTAGTATCGAAAAGTGGACCTCATGTGTAGTTAATGCAAGCATTATCAAATCTGCATCCTGAAATTGAAAATCTAAGTTTAATTCAACATGCAAAAAAGTGTGACAATCGATAAACTTATAGTGAGCATAGATCATTTCCACTTAGTTAAGTAGAACGTACCAGGCCATGTAGACAGTGTTGGGTATTGGGATCATAGCCTTCTGAACAACTCTGGCCGCAAATGAAAGACATGATCTTGTGCTCCCCTTCCCCTGGAACATTTGCATCCGAAAGAATCACCTGAATCATAATATTAAAGATTATATAAACAATTTCTTTTCCAGTATACTAAATTACTAATATACATTTCAGACAAACTAAACGAGGTTATAGAGGATCATTACTCATCTTTAGCTTAATGTAGCCACAAAGTTTCTTAGACAAGAGTTTCATAAACTCTGTGTCGGCCGTAATGATGTTGGAATCATCCAACTCAGTTTCTTCCCTAGGTAAGACCTTTTTCCCTTCATTTCGAACTTTTTTTTGAACTTCTCCTCGACTTCCTCCTGAATAAACAAAACATTTATCGAAACTGTGGCATTAACTTTATTTTATCCTTAAAAAGATTCCTGTTTCCAATAATAAAACTCATGAAATGCTGATCATCTTTGGCGGTTCTGAACCGCCTTGCTTTTTGCTGATTCATTTTTGCTCTAGAAGCAACACTATCTGCATTTCAAATTTGTCCACCACAGTCATGAAACAATGAATTAAGGCAAGTTTAAGGTTCTTGATCATGACATTAATACACTGACCTATGGCCAACATCAGCAGCTTTCGAGGTCTAACAATGTGAAGAGTTTGTCGATGTACTCGTAAATGTTCTTAAACACATCATCAAATGTTGTTGGAGAAGGCACCTGAACAAAAATGAAAGAAAAAGAGAATTAGATTACTATATGATCAAACAAGATGAATACACATAAAACAAAGACATGAAAATTCATTTTTTTTATTTTTCCCTATCTTCCAGCCCAGGTTAGGCTTGTATCATGCGTGTGCATATGTCAGTTGATGAATTTACATTGGAGTCCACTTGCATCGATGCTGCAGCATCATCTGAAGATTTAGGGTCAACATCCATTCTTGGAAACTGAGAAAGCAAGGGAGAAAAAGTTTAATGTTACCATTTTCTTTTCTTTCAGTACACACAATACTAAACACATTATCTTCTCCATCATGTATAGTAATTTAGAGCAAACATATTGGTTGAACCTAAATCAAACTTCGGAAATATCCCAACATAATTTTTGCAGTCGCCTGTTAGGTATCACAGTTTGCAAAATATGTCTTACAGTGTGTTTCATGATTACATGCGAAAATATGCAAGCGCAATGAAATAGTAATAGTGACAGGATACAATGCGAACGCCCTAGTTAGGTATCGGTAAGTTGAAAGAGAAGTTCCCTGAAACCCTAGTGTCACGATTTTGGGGTTCCAGCAAACAGAATGCACAATCATCTTTGAGATATAAAAGCAAACACAGAGCAGAACAAAAGCTAAGCCCATCGGAACATTGAGCCCTAGTTTCATGAGTAGCTCCGTCCCCCTCCCCAACTTCTCTCCTCTCTTCCATTAACTTCAATCAATTTCCTTAAACACTACAACCCAAAAACAACCGAATAGAGGAATTCATTGAGGTATAATTAGAAGGCAGACAATTGATAAGCGGTCACCTTAGATGTTGCTGAAATGGTTGTGGTGCAGGCGGTCGTCGTCGTCGTCTTCTGTCTAAGAGGTTGAAGTAATAGGCGAAGAAGGACGGGAGGTAGAGTTGAAATAAACAGAGCATGCATTATTGAAGTGTCTCATCACCTGAGAAGTGTCAGAATTTCTGACGAATTGCAGAAATTAAGCAAGCCCTTGAAAACAAACTAAAGCACCAGGAGAATTCAATATTTACAAAATAGACCCAATAAAATAAAAGATAATTGAGCAACTTAATTAAATTTACAATTCAGCCCTTTGTCAACCAAGATTCAAATGTCCCACATTCTAGTTCCATTATAGATAATGCTAACTATCTTCCTAAATTAATATATGATGGGTATTTCCAAGAGGGAAAAAAAACTATATATGTTGGAAAGTGACAGACGGCCGGTACATGGCGATTCTCCCACAATCACATTTATCCACTCTAACTTAAACAAATGAGTCCAAAAGGTCAAAATGACACAAGCAGATCGAAACGCAAAACCTCAAAAAGAAACCATTTGAACCTTTGAACAATAGAACTTAACTTATGTGAACTATTCAAAATGTTTGTACTCCATCCGTTTCAACGTAAAGTTCCTCTTTTTTTACGAACATTTATATATATTGACGTGTTACGATAAGTGGAGGTCGAAATGAACTAGATAAAATTCAGCCATTAATTTCACCTTAAGTAAGAATGTAGTTAAATTGGTTGGGACACACGGAAAAAAAACTAACTTTACGCACACATAAAAGAAGTATGTATAGATCTATTGTATGTGTATGTGTGTAGGTGTGAGACGAATCACGTGTTGTCATGTGTATAATAAGCCACCAAATATTCAGGTGCACGTTTTTAAATGGAAAAAAAATGAACGATTCATCAGTCACATAAGCTCCACATTGATACAACAATTCTACACATGTTAAGAAAATACCATCCTATTAAACTCAATTACATTTAAAGTCTTTGATATGGAAATATGATAACTGCATTTTCTTATATATATAATTACATATTTTATAATTATATTTTAAATATAAGCTTCCGTTAAACATGTTAATCGTAAATCCACACAGTGACAGATTCACTCTTGTGCAAGACAGGGCAATTATTTTACCTTTTTCAGAACATAAATTTTATAAAAGTTTTTAGCTGATCAATACATGATCGATCTTTCATAATTATCCCATTTTTTAAGAATCCGTTGTGTTTCTCCAAATTATAAAATTTCTCAAAACTTTAACATTACTTTCAGAGGCAGAGACACCAAATTAAACTCTGATATACCAAATTAAAGTTTTTTAATCCGCTCCTGAAATCACGAGAACTGGTTTATCTGTGACATAGGAGTATCATAAAGAGAGAAAGAGGATGACTGAATTAAAATGATCATACTCCTAATATTTCTGCATTAACGTGTGATAACAATCAGCGATATATATGTTGGAAAATGACATATACAGCCGATGGATGACTTTTCTTGAGTGCTTTATCTTTGTGCTTTATCTTTGTGCATAACCTTTCGGGTTCGCCAATCCATTTAAAAAAAATAAAAAATTATAGAGAATTCCATCCTTATATTAATCATCAAATTTATGATAAAATGATGTTATTACTCACTCCGATCTATTAACATTGACCCTCGTTCCTTTTTTATTTGGTCTTTTAATATTGACTCATTTCATTTTCGTTTTCCGTAAAATTTAAATTATTTTTATTCAGTCAATTGAATTTTTGGTCTTTCACCATGACGCATTCTTCTTCCCACCATGATGCACTCTTCTGCGGTTCTGCCGATTACTGCTCGCCCTCATCAGCCCACACCGACCGACACCACAGCCATCATGTGAGAGGTAAGTCACGGTAGCCTGCGGCTGGTCACGTTGAGCGGCCCACTACTCGGTGCCCACCAGGAAGCCCAGCCCACTCCACTTGGCCCGAGAGCCAAGCTTTGGAGCCGCGGAATCATCCCACACGGTGGCGGCCGAGCTTCGAACCCGGGTCTCATCCAATTCCTCTCAACGCCCCAACCATCGGGGTACACCCGCGGGTGTCTCTTCTGCGGTTCTGCCTTCAACAAATGAGGTCCAAAAAGTCAGAAAATACTGAACAAATCAAAACCCACGACCCCAAAAAGAAACCCAATGAACCTTGAACTTTTTATAAATACCAAAATGGTTATTATAAATACCTCACATCAACAAACACCACAATCAAGAAAGCTTCTTTCTTTCTCCTCCAATGGCGAACCAGTCCAACTTCTTTGTACACGGCTTAGGCTCAAACAACCATATCAATCTCAACTTCATTTCCACGACAGCCCATTTTTCTCAATCCCACTTTCACCCTCCTGCACCGCCTTCGCGCCACCCGATCTTCACGTTCGCCGCCGCGGTTCTGGTGAACTTCCTGGAGCTAAAGTACCAAGGGAAGATCGAATCGCCGTTTGAAACGCACCCTGGAACCATGTTTCTAGCTGTTGGGAGCTTGATCGCGTACTGCTTAGTGTACGACGTTAAGTCGAGGTTCAAGTGGAGAGTTGAGCTTAGCAATGTGTGTGTTTTTGGTGCGATGATGGTGGTTTTTGGTTCTCTGTCTTTGGCGGCTCTGTTTTCTGTTCTTCTCCCGTGGTTTCTGAGCCCGGTTTTGTTTTTGCTGTCGGCGATGTTTTCGGTGTCGCAGTTGCCATTTTTCTCAGAGGTTGGAGAATCAGAAACGGATGAAGAAGTTCTTGTTCCGACAAGAAGAGGGGGGAATTTTCATATGTGGAGGTTCTTGGAGAATGTCCTTGTACAGGATGGTGAAAGATATGCTCTTCCACTGTGAAGCAGGAGTGTTCATTAATTGATCCAGACCGATAAAATGAATTGAATTGAACGAAAATATAAAGATTTGGATATATTTTTCCATTATGAAATGAAAATACGTTAATATCCACTTCCTCTATCCCAAGAATATAGATTTGCTTTTGATCCTCAAAGTTTTATGTAATTATAAGATGAGGAGAATAACTCACTTATGAATTTTGATGTATGTTATTGTTTAAGGTGGATTAGTGGTTGTTTTTTGAATGTTAATTATTATGATTTTGATTGTATGTGAGCTTGATATGAGTGCAAGAGATGAAATTAACGATGGTTGTGTAGTGTCGAAAATGAATGTTGATCCATGTTCACATGATGAATGGGAGGATATGGTTGATCTGAGTTTTCTGATTTCGATAGAACCAAACATCTCAATTTTTTTTATTGATTTTCGAGGTTAGTTATGAAGTCATAAATGGATTCAAAAGTATTTTTTTAAATGTCAGAACAATAGACATAGGTTAAAAAATAAGCCACCACGACGCTCAGAAACACCATGGAAGTCCACGTTCAACGACGATTGTGGAACCGCCGTCCAACAACCAGTTCGTTGTGCACGGCACCAAGAACGGTGATTTGGAGTCGCTGTCTAACACCCTATTTAACCGCCATTAATAACCTCATCCTGCATTATACTCTGAGGCATTTTAAATATGTATTTTATTTAAAAATTATATTTAAACATAAATATGAAAATATAAATAATTAAATATTCATTTTATTAAAAGTTATATTTAAGTTTATTTTTATAATATATGTTTTTAATTAATACAAAACAAAAAATAGATGTAAATTCTAGTTTAGGAGCAGCCTCTTCTTAATAGCATTAAAATAGACTATTTTAAGACACTTTTGAGCCATTTTCGAAAAAGGTGTTGGCTTCGTAACTGGTTTCTAGAGTGCACTAAAATAAGTAACCCTAAAAAATACCCCTCCTTTATAATGGAGTTCAACCGTTTCTCCTTTCGTTCTTCCAACTCGGCTTTTATTCTTCAATCTTTCCTTTCATTCTTCCTTGTTCTTTTGTTTTTCCTCTCCCCTCCCTCCCTCCTCCCCAAATCTAACATTTCCTCCCTTTCCTTTTAAATGTGAATTTGCGGTGGCGACTTCAGATTTGAAAATTACGTGGTGATAAACTTCATATTATCATGTTATGGTTTCTTCTCCGTTATAAATTTTTTATTGGTAAACTTAACAACAAATTTTTATGTATGTTATTATTCAAGGTGGATTGATGGTTGCCTTTTGAATGTTAATTATTATGAGTTTGATTGTATTAGTTTATTATGAGTGTAAGATATGAGAATGATAATAGTTGTGAGTGTCGAAAATGAATGTTTATCTATGTTCACATGAGAATGGGAGGAGGAGGATATGGTTGATCTGAGTTTTCCGGTTTCGCAAGAACCAAACAGCTCATTTTTTTACAGACTTTCGAGGTTAGTTTCAAAGTAAAAAATGGCTTCAAAAGTATTTTTTCATGTCAAAACAATAGACGTTGGTTAAAAAAAATAAGCTTCCACTACGCTCGGAAGCACCATGGAAGGCAACGTTCAACTGCGGTTGTGGAACCGTTGCGCGGTGGTGCTAGGGACAACTATTTGGAGCCGCCGTCTGACACCCTATTTCACCTCCATTAATAGCCACATCCTACATTAATGTATACTCCCCCGCCCTACGAGTTTTAGCATATTTACTTTTGCATGATCTTCAGTGATTATATTTGACTGTCAATATTTCTAACTACATGTAATAATTCTGAATAAAAAAATGATATTTAAAAAATAGATGTTAAGATGAATCTAACAATATCTCACATGAGTCAAATTTTACCAAATTTAACTTGGAAAAAACTGCTAAAATTAATGGGAAGGAGTGAGTAGTAAACATAAATAACTAAATATTTTTAAATTTAAAATTATATTTAAGTTCCTTTATTAGTATTTTTTTAAATAACACAAAACAAAAAATAAAATAAATGTAAATTCTAGTTTAGGAACAGACTCATCTTTATTTGAATGAAATTTCCATGAAGTTCTTTTTAGTTTAGGAACAGTATCATTTTTTACAAGACAAAAAAAGAAACATGCAGGAGTTAAGATGCAAGACAAATGAATTCGATCCAAAAGTTTACAAGACAATGGTGGAAAATAAAAGTCTACTCCCTCTATCCCAACTTAAATTGTTCACATGTTTCTTAGCATTATTCTCTATTAAATTTTGATTGAATTTTTAAATATATATATATGAGCACTAATATTATCATATGTGATATTGTTGAATTCATCGTAACATATGGTTTCTAAATATCAAAATTTTATTTTCCGGTATTATATGTAGATGAATATATATATTAACGATTAAATATTTTTTTAATAGTGTGATAATAATTGTTGTGCAATTTAATGCGTAAAATCTAAAAGTTTACAAGACCAAAGGAGCAAGACCAAAAAAACGCGATCTGAAAGTTGACACCTCGTAAACTACATAAAATTGTTCACTTCCAGATTTTTTAAAAAATTAAAATCATCTCATAGAGATGAAAGGTATTTATATGCACCCTAAACCTTAAAAAAAGCTGAAATACAAATATGTAATTTGATACTCACCCAGTGTTCCTACTCGAATACTTCCACACCCCGTGTTAGTATGAGGTATGCCGAACCGAGTAAGGGAGTATAGGTAGAAAGAAAATGAGTTATCCTTTACAGGCTAATCAATTGTAAGATTACCAACTTAAACAAATTGTTTAGGAGGATAATCCTAATTTTGTACATTATCCAAAAATTCACATATAATGTGATGTATGCCAAGCTGTGATTTTGAGCCAAAATTTACATACAAAAACTCCGAGCTTTTCCAAAAGTAGGAGAAGGTGATCTTCTGCGCTTCATCCGATTTCCATCCATAGTTGAGCTCCGAAACTATAGATGAAATCCATCCGCAGCTGCATTTGAAAAAAACATCTCCAGTATTTTTCAAAAGTAGGAAAAGGTGATCTTCTACGCTTCATCCGATTTTCATCCATAGTTGAGCTCCGGTTGAAATCCATATGAAGCTGCATTTGACAAACATCTCCAGTTGAGCTGCAATTGAGTTGTGATCTTCAGTCCGAGACAAGTGATCTAGCATGTAAGGTGTGCCACCTAAGGTCCCTGCATGTAAAACAGAAAAATTGAGTAGCAGCCATTCATTATTACCCATGAATCCGAATGTCGGGAAGTCCCATTTGTCTAAAGCAATTAGTCCTTTATTTTCCTGACCAATTTGATGATAGTAGAAGGATTTATTGCATTTTCCCAATCTTGCAGTTCTAGCAATTTTATCCGCAAATTTATTGTCCTGTCTTTTAGTATGTTTCAAAGATTTGTCCTTTAGTATGAAGTTTATACTATCAGACAAGTTATAAAGTTCCCATTTAGACAACATTGAGTTATTAATCATATTAACATCTTGTAAACAATCAGATTCAAAAGAAGAGGTGATTTGTAGCTCATCTGTTGTAACAATTCCAAACTTAATTGCACACACCTCAACTTCTAAGGTAGATTTGCAATTCAGATAGCATGTTTTGCCACTGATAAAATCACCAGTAATAGATCTAATTATAATACACTTTTTTTTATGGTAAGATTCATTTAATTTCATCCACTCATTTACTTTTTCCTTTCTAAATTTAATTTCATCCACACATTTCATTTACCTAAATTCAAACAAATAAAATTATGATGTCACATTCAACGAATCAGCGATAATATTTTACCAACGTTAGAAAGTGAAATACGGCCGATTTACAAATGAGTCCAAAAGGTCAAAATCACAAGCAGATCGAAACGTGCAACCCAAAAAAGAAACCAAGTGAACCTTGAACAATTGAGCTTATGTGAACCCTTTGGGGTCCCTCTATGCGGCCATGTAGGACACTTGTTTTCTCATATTTGATAACGTTTTCATTATTTTTAGTGTGTTACTCAATTGAAATTTCACTGATACTTTTCTAATATCATTTTTATTAAAATTTGATCGCATATTTGAACAAATATATGAATAACAATATTATCGTATGTGATATTGTTCAATTTATTGTAACAATTAATTTCTAAATATCAACTTTTTATTTGTCGTTATTATACATAAGTAAACACATTACGGTCAAACATAATTGTTGAACATGGTGCTGATGATTGCAGTGCAATTTCAGCTGGGACATAGGGATTCCTTTATTTCTTTTATGAAAGATTACATACAAATAACCAAATTACATATTAACATCATAATCTAAAACATAACTAGGAAACACCATCATTGAATCTATTGAAACTCAGTGGAATCTGAAACTCCATCCATTTGAATAAATAGATATGCCCTCCTGAGAACACTCAAACGCTGCACCACCAACGAACTGTTGCCACCGAAATCGAAACCACCGCAATTTCACCACCATCGACCACCTGCAGGTTGAAAAATCACAGAGGGGACCATCGACACGGTCCCATGACACTGGATAATCTCCATCAAGAAATTGTTCTAATATTCACAATTTTTGACAGGGATATGTTTTAAACCATTGACCCCTCAATTATAGATAACATAAATTACCACTAAAGCAGACCAAATTCATACTTAATTTCTTTAATTTAGTACCGACATTAACTGACAATATTAAAAAACCGAGAAGCATTATAAATAAGCCATCAACATTCAACCCAACCAAATACTACCAAAGTCAAGAAAACTTCTTTCTTTCTTTTCTCCGGGCCCAATGCCTAATTTATTTTAGTGCCTACACTTTTTTTTAATGGAATGCCTACATTTACACCCACGGGTGTACTCCAATGGTTGGAAGTATGAAATTCCAGGAGGAACTCCGGGTTCGAAACTCGTTGAGCGCAGAGTGGGGATTTCCTGAGGTACTTGTGCCTTGGGGTCTCTTGTGCAACATACCAGTACGGTCCCTCCCCATGGTCCTGGTGCTGGGCTAACGTGACTTACAACTCCGGGAATGACCGTGGTGTTGGTTAGCCGGGGCGCCCAACGCTGGCGAACAAACTTTTATGGAATGCCTACATTCTCTTGGCATGATGATTTTGATGAAAGTGGCACTCAATAGACCAAGACTTTGTTTCTTAACGAATCAAGAGATTTTAATTTTGTTTAAAAATTAATTATTCTATTAATGAATATATATCTCGTATTTTAAATTGTACATCGAACGAGTTAGTGGTCTATAATTTATAATAATAACTAAAATAGTAACTCATCGCTAGGTGTCATTCCCACACTTAGCCATGTCACCTTGCACTGCTTTTTTAATTGTCATTCACACACTTAGCCATGTCACCTTGTACTACCTTTTCAATTTTGGTTTGGTTGATCCGTTTTCTCACGAATATTTACCTGCTTACCAATTCTCATTTTCTAATTTTGGTATTCTTTATGCTTCTTGTACGTAAAATTGAACAAATACAATTATTATATTAATTAATAATATAAGAAATATTTCAAATTGACAAAAATAATTAGTTAGAAAATAATTATTTATTAAAATAATATGAATATGCACTCCGCCTGTCCCAACAAAATGGCGTATTATTTTTTCACGGTTTTCAATAATCACGTTTGACCATCAATATTCCTAACTATATATAACAATTTTGCATGAAAAAATGATATTAAGAAAATATATATTAAGATGAATTTAACAATATCTCACATGATATTTTTGTTATATATTAATTTATATTTTGGGTCAAAATCTATAAAATTTGACTTTGAAAATGTAAATGCGCCACTTTTGGTGGGACGGAGGGAGTAGTATAATTTGAATAATTTATAAAATTATAATTTATTAGTTTTTGATAATGTCTCCTTATATTTTTTATTTCCTTTTAATAGAGACATAATTTAATAACTTTAATTAAATAACTATTCATTCATTATCAACTGACATTTTTTTATCACTAAATTTTTTATATCGTAAAATATTTTATACAATAGTTAATAGTCTTCCACGTGAAATTCAAATGTGTCAACAAAGATCAAGTCGATTTTATTTTCGTCAACCCATTTTAATATTAATTATTTTTTCAATTTATTATAAATTTTGTAGCAAATGTAATTTTTATATAGATATGACAACAACTTATGACTTATTTAAATTATAGATTATATTATGTTTTTTATTTTTGTCCATAATCCATGCATTGAGACGGGTGTTATCTAGTTATAAATATGTCATCAACATTCAACCCAACTAAATACCCAAGTCAAGAAAGCTTCTTTCTTTCTTCTCCTCCATGCCCAAGTCTTTTAATACCTACACTAGATAATACCTGTGCCGATGCACGAATTTATGAAAGAAAACAATATATATAATAATTTATAATTTTAATAAGTAATAAAAAGAATTTATATTTATGTAAAAATTATAAACGATGCATTCAAAATAAATTAATATTATATAATATATATGATGAAAAAATTGACTCGATATTTATTGATATATAATAATTAATTATATTTAAACCAAAACAATATATATGTGTTTTGTGTAGAAAATATCAATTATTGTATAGAATTACTTTAATTTATAAAAAATATATTATTAAGAATATAAAATATCTGTTAATAATGAATTAATAATTATTTTATTTAAGTAATAAATTATGTGTCTTTTAAAGGGAAAGAAGAAAAGGCATTCTTAGTTATAAATATAGGTATACAATAACATATAAACTAAATAAATCTAATCATGAAAATATGTTAACTAACTTTAAATTTTAGAGTATAATTTAAGTAATACATCGTATAAGTGAAAATATATGGTGGGTAGTTTATAATTTAATTAGACGTCATATCATAAGTCAAGAGACGTTTTATATAAAATATTTAAACTATACTATATATTTATTTTTTCAAATAAATAAATTTTAGTTTACTAATTGATATTTGTGAAATAAAAAAATATTTATTATATTACTAATTAAAATAATTACTTTATTAGATTATGTTTTTAGTAAATGTACACAAAGTTGAGAGATAGTTAACATTAAAAAAATAGAAATATTTCAGTAAAACGAATTAGATAAAGAATGGATGATTTTAAAAAAGGAAAAGTCAAAACGATTCATCAATGTCTGAATAGAACTGTACCTAGAGAAATATGAATAAAACCAGATTATGTCCATAATATAACAATTGTATGTTCACTTCAAATTATTTTATTCAATAAAAAAATAATATAAGCACAAACATAAATTACAAAATGTATTTACATTTTGTAAAATAACATAACTAAATAAAAAAAATTAAAGCATGTCGTAGTTCAAAAATGAAGAAATATAAACAATCTTATTAATTTTAAAGTATATATATCACATAAAAATTTATTAATCATTATGGATTAAATATTTTATGATTATTAATTTTTTAAATATGAGTTTTATGTTGTTGTATTTTGAAGAGTACAACCGAAGATTTTTCTATGCTAATTTCAAAACCGCCCAAAAGGGATTGGGGGAAATTCACCACAAAAAAAGTTTTGCGTTGTGGAATAGTGTACTTGTATAATATTAAGAGGATTAAAAGTGATATTTAAACCTAATAATATTTTAATGAAAAACTGGAGATTCTTGTATGTATCCAAAATTTAGCAAGAAGAGTTGATTTGATGTTGCTTGATATTAACTCAGGAGTAATAAGGAAAGTTGAAAGAAGTGGGAAAAAGAATATCTCTTGCATTTTTAAAGTAAGGAAGCTCAAAAGTTCTTTCTGTATTAAATAATATTGTCTTGTTAATTACCCAAATTAATTGTGAATATATTACATTTTCAATTACTTTTTAAAGCTGGTGTAAAAATTTGTGTGAGTGCCGCGCGTCAAAATTACTGTGTGAAGGTCTTGTAACAAAAATGACCTCATTTAATATATATTATAGATTAGCTTACAATATTAAATAAATCGAGAAGCATTATAAATATGCCATCAACATTCCACCCAACCAAATGCCACAGTCAAGAAAGCTTCTTTCTTTCTTCTCCTCCAATGGCAAACCAAACCAACTTCTTTATTCACAGTTTAGGCTCAAACAACCATAGCAATCTCAACTTCATTTCGACAACCGAACCACCCATTTTCGTCAATCCTACTTTCACCCTACTGCACTGCCTTCGCGCCACCCGATCTTCACATTCCGCCACCCGATCTTCACATTCGCCACCACAGTTCTAGTGAACTTCCTGGAGCTCAAGTACCAGGGGGAAAACGAATCGCCGTTCGAAACGCACCCCAAAATCATGTTTCTAGCCGCTGGGAGCTTGATCGCGTACTGCGTAGCGTACGGACTTAAATCAAGGTTCAAGTGGAGAGTGGAGTTTAGCAATGCGTGTGTTTTTGGTGCGATGATGGCGGTTTTTGGTTCTCTGTCTTTGACGGCTCTGTTTTCTGTTCTTCTTCCGTGGTTTCTCAGCCCGGTTATGTTTTCGATATCGGTGTTGATTTCGCTATCGCAGTTGCCGTTATTCTATGAGATTGGAGAATCTGAAAGGGTTGAAGAAGTTACTGTTCCGACAAGAAGATCATGGAGTTTTCATCCATGGAGGTTGTTGGAATATGTTCGTGTGGAGGATGATCAAAGATGCACTCTTCCATTGTGAAGAGGTATGGGTGTTCATGAACCGATTCGTACCGATAAAATGAGTTGCACTGGAAAGAAATATAAAGATCAGAATCGGGTATATTTTTCTGATTCAGAACAATAAAATAAGTTGAACTGGACAGAAATATAAAAATTGGAATTAGGTATATTCTTCCACTGTGAAGTGGAAAATACAATAGTAGAGATTGAGAATAGATATATTCTTCCACTGTGACGGTTTTTTTCCTTTTTAAAAATCTCTCTAGATGACGGTTTATAACATTTTCATCCCTATTGAATAACGTATTTTTGGATACTCCCTCTGTCCCAATTCAAGTTGCACACTTTTTGGTCAACTTTCTTAGACCATGTTTGACCAACGATATCTTTATTTATGTATAATAATAGTGTATTAAAATTTGATGTTTAGAAAATACATC
>JAULKM010026279.1:3127-13907 GCA_032355605.1 Rubia tinctorum | reverse complement strand
TTACGGTGGTGAGTATAACTTCACTTTTGTAGGCAATTATGTTTGCCTCTATGTAAGAACTACTATACATCCTTTCTTTGGTTTGCGTTCTATTTGGACTGGGGTACCAATATACCAACTCCCACCCTTGGGTGTTTTCAATTAAAAAAATCTTAACCTCTATTTCCTGCACTGTATACGATATCTAATATATAATTAAGATATAATAATTTATGTGAAATATGAATAAATATTATCTGTGCGACTTCAATTTTCGTCCCACTTCTGCTTACAAATGAGACATTTTTCTTACATTAATTGAAGTCCAATTATATCAAAACCACGTAATTACCCAAATTATAAAATCGCTGACAAATCAATATGAAGTAAATTATGATTTTAAGCATGAATTGATCAGCTAAACTTACATGAGTTTGAATCATGAACATGCTGATGTACTGGTCACAAGCAACTGTAGCATTCAAAACTTGCATATTGTACTTTTCCAAGAAGAAGCAAGGGGCACAAAAAAGCCCCGCCCATTTAGGGTAGCATATGTTGATCAATGCCTTACCTCTGCCGACACTAAGAACCATATTAGGGGAATTCCATGTCTTGAATGTGGTACTGTATTGGGCGGTGCTACTACTTTCATTTCAAGTAAAACATGAACTTTATCTTAAAATATTTAAAATAGAATTGATTATTTTCACATATTAGTTTTATTTATATCTTTATGAATTATATTTAATATTTATATTTCTGTAGAAATTTATATTTATTTATAAATAGGTTGTCAAAGAGTGCGAGAGCCAGGCGGGAGGCATGCAGTAAGCGAGCATCTTATCCTTTCTTTCTTTCACTAAATATGATGTCAAATATATACTTGGGATATAGTGATTTATGTTAAATATGAATAAATATTATCTCTGTAGCTTCAATTTCCCCCCAACTTCTCCTTACAAATGAGGACATTTTTCTTACATTATTTGAAGTTCAATTATATCCATACCATGTAATTACCCAAATTGTAAAATCCAATAATTAAGACTCATAAATATGAATAATTTCATGATCTTAAGCCTAAATAGATAAGTTAAACTTACATGAGCTTGAATCATGAACATGATGATGTACTGGTCACAAGCAACTGTAGCATTCCAAACCTGCAAATTGTACTTCTCAAAGAAGAAGCAAGGGGAACCAAAAATCCCCGCCCATTTGGGAAAGCGTAAGTTGATCATCTCCTTATCTCTGCCGACACTAAGAACCATGTTATGGTAATTTCATGTCTCTAATGTGGTTGAGTATCGGGCGGTGCAATTACTTTCATTTCAAATAAAAAATGAAATATATTTAAAATATTTCAAATAGAATTGATTATTTGCACATATTATTTTTATTAATATTTTATGAATTATATTTAATATTTATATTTCTAAAGAAATTTATATTTATTTATAAATAGGGCTTCAAAGAGTGCGTGTGCAGACATGCAGGGGGCGTGCAGTGTGCGAGCAACTTCTCATTTATAATTTGCTAGTATATAATGATTTATGTGAAATAAAAATAAATTTTATCGGTGGGGCGTAAATTCCCCCCCCCCCCCCCCCGCTTCTCCTTACAAATGAGGACATTTTTCTCACATTAATTGAAGTCCAATTATATCCAAACCAAGTAATTACCCAAATTATAAAATCCAACTTTAAAGACTAATAAATATGAATGAAAGCAAGATTTTAATCCTGAATAGGTCAGCTAAAACTTACATGATCTTGAATCATGAACATGCTGATGTACTGGTCACAAGCAACTGTAGCATTGAGAACCTCCAAATTCTACTTCTCAAAGAAGAAGTAAGGGGCACCAAAAACCCCGCCCATTTTGGGTAGCATATGTTGATCATCACCATCACTACCGACACTAAGAACCATGCTAGAGGAATTCCATTTCTTGAATGTGGTATTGTATTTGGCGGTGCTACTAATTTCATTTCAATTAAAACATGAACTATATCTTAAAATATTTCAAATAGAATTGATTATTTGCACATATTAGTTTTATTTATTGTTTTATGAATTATATTTATATTTATTTATAAATTGGTTGTCAAAGAGTGCGAGAGCAGACATGCGGGATGCGTGCAGTAAGCGAGTATCTTATCCTTTATTTCTTGCACTGAATATGATATCTAATATATAGTTGGGATATAATGATTTATGTTAAATATGAATAAATATTATTTGTGCGGCTTCAATTTTGCCCCCACTTATCTTTACAAATGATGACATTTTTCTTACATTAATTGAAGTCCAATTATATCCATACCACGCAATTACCCAAATTATAAAATCTAACCCTTAATACAAAAAAAATATGAATGAAAGTATTATTTTATACCCGAATAGATCAGCTAACTTACATGAGATTGAATCATGAACATGTTGATGTACTGGTCAAAAGCAACTGTAGCATACAAAACCTCCAAATTATACTTCTCCAAGAAGAAGCAAGGGGCACCAAAAACCCCGCCCATTTAGGGTAGCATATATTGATAATCTCCTTATCTTTACCGAAAATAAGAACCATGTTAGGGGAATTCCATGTCTTGAATGTGGTAGTGTATTGGTCGGTGCTACTACTTTCATTTCAAATAAAATATGAAATATATCTTTAAATATTTCAAATAGAATTTATTATTTGCGCATATTAGTTTTATTAATATTTTATGAATTATATTTAATATTTATATTTCTAAAGAAATTTGTATTTATTTATAAATAGGGGGTCGAAGAGTGCGAGAGAAAATGAGCAGGAGGCGTGCAGTGCGCGAGCATCTTATCCTTTATTTCTTGCAATGAATGTGATATCTAATATATACTTGGGATATAATGATTTATGTGAAATATTAATAAAATTTATCTGTGCGGCTTAAATTTCCCCCCACCTCCCCTTACAAATGAGGACATTTTTCTTACATTAATTGAAGTTCAATTATATGCGAACCACGTAACTACCCAAATTATAAAATCCAACACTAAAGACAAATCAATATGAATGAAAACAAGATTTTAAGCCTAAATAGATCAGCTAAACTTACATGAGCTTGAATCATGAACATGCTGATGTACTTTTCACAAGAAACTGTAGCATTCAGATCCTACAAATTGTATTTCTCCAACAAGAAGTAAGGGGCAAAAATTCCTGCCCATTTTGGGTAGCATATGTTTATCATCGCCTTATCCCTTGCGACACTAAGAACCATGATAGGGAAATTCCATGTCTTGCATGTCGTAGTGCATGGTGCTACCACTTTCATTTCAAATAAAATATGAAGTATATCTTAAAATATTTCAAATTGAATTGATTACATGCATATATTAGTTTTATTATTATTTTATGAATTATATTATATTTATATTTCAAAATAAATTTATATTTATTTATAAACAGGGCGTCAAAGAGTGAGAGAGCACACATGCAGGAGGCGTGCAGTGCGCAAGCAACTTATCCTTTATTTCTTGCAAGTATATAATGATTTATTTGAAATATGAATAAATATTATCTGTGCGGCTTCAATTTTCCCCCACTTCTCCTTACAAATGAGGACATTTTTCTCACATTAATTGAAATCCAATTATATCCAAACCACGTAATTACCCAAATTATAAAATCCAACACTTAAGACAATAAATATGAATAAATGCATGATTTTAAGCCTAAATATATCATCTAAACTTACATGAGATTGAATCATGAACATGCTAATGTACTGGACACAAGCAACTATAGCATTCAAAACCTGCAAATTGTACTTCTCAAAGAAAAAATAAGGGGCACAAAAAAGCCACACCCATTTAGGGTAGTGTATGTTGATCATCACCTTATCTCTGCCGACACGAAGAACTATGTTAGGGGAATTCAATACCTTGAATGTGGTAGTTTATTGGTCGGTGCTACTACTTTCATTTAAAATAAAACATGAAATATATCTTAGAATATTTCAAATATAATTTATTATTTACACATATTAGTTTTATTAATATTTTATGAATTATATTTAATATTTATTTTTCTAAAAAAATTATATTTATCTATAAATAGGTCTTAAAAGAGTGCGAAAGCAGATGGGCAGAAGGCGTGCAATGCGAGAATCTGTTCGTTTATTTCTTGCACTGAATATGATATCTAATAAATACTTGGGATATAAAGATTTATGTTAAATATTAATAAATATCATATGTGCGGCTTCAATTATCCCCCCTCTCCTCCTTGAAAATGAGCACATTTTTCTTACATTAATTAAAGTCAAATTAAATCCAAACCATGTAATTACCCTAATTTTAAAATCCCACACTTAGGACAAATAAATATGAATCAAAGCATGATTTTAAGAATAAATAGATCAACTAAACTTACATGAGCTTGAATCATGAACGTGCTGATGTACTGGTCACAAGCAACTGTAGCATTCAGAACCTGCAAATTGTACTTCTCCAAGAAGAAGCAAGGAGCACCAAAAAGCCTCGCTCACTTTGGAAAGCGTATGTTTATCAACGCATTATCTCCGCCGATACTAAGAACCATGTTATGGGCATTTCAGGTCTTGAATGTAGTAGAGTATCAGGCGGTGTTGATACTTTCATTAAAAATGAAACAATAAATATATCTTAAAATATTTCAAATAGAATTGATTATTTTCACATATTAGTTTTATTAATATTTTATGAATTATAATATTTATGTATCTAAAGAAATTTATATTTATTTATAAATAGGGCATCAAAGAGTGTGAGAATTGATGGGCGGGAGACGTGCAGAGCGCGAGCATCTTATCCACTATTTCCTACACTAAATGTGATATCTAATATATACTTGAGATATAATTATTTATGTGAAATATGAATAAATATTATCTGCGTGGCTTCAAATTTCTCTTCACTTCTCCTTACAAATGAGGACATTTTTCTTACATTAATTGAAATCCAATTATATTCAAACTAAGTAATTACCCAAATTATAAATCCAACACTTAACACAAATAGATATTAATGAAAGCATGATTTGAAGCTTTAATAGATCAGCTAAACTTACATGAGGTTTAATTATGAACATGCTGATGTAGTAGTGACAAAAACCTGTAGCATTATGAACCTCCAAATTATATTTCTCCAAGAAGAAGCAAGGGGCACCAAAAAGGCCCACCCGTTTAGGGTAGCATATGTTGATCAACGTATTATCTCTACTGACACTAAGAACCATGTTAGGGGAATTCTATGTGTTGAATGTGGTGAATTGGGCGGTGCTACTACTTTCATTTTGAATAAAACATGAAATATATCTTAAAATATTTCAAATAGAATTGATTATTTGCACATATTATTTTAATAATATTTTATGAATAATATTTAATTTTTATAATTCTTAAGAAATTTATATTATTTATAAATAGGGCATCGAAGAATGCGAGAGTCAACGGGCAGGAGACGGGCAGTGCACAAGTATATATGATATATAGTATATACTTGGGATATAATGATTTATGTGAAATATAAATAATTATTATCAGTGCGGCTTTAAATTTCCCTTCACTTCTCCTTATAAATTAGAACGTTTTTCTTACATTAATTGAAGTCCAATTATATCAAAACCACGTAATTACCCAAATTGTAAAATCCAACACTAAAGACAAATCAATATGAAGGAAAGCGGAATTTTAAACCTGAATAGATCACCTAAACTTACATGAGGTTGAATCATGAACATGCTGATGTAGTGGTCACATGCAACTGTAGCATTCAGAACCTGCAAATTGTACTTCTCCAAGAAGAAGCAAGGAGCACAAAAATCTCCGCCAATTTAGGGTAGCATATGTTGATCAATGCCTTATCTTTGCCGACACTAAGAACCATATTAGGGGAATTCCATGTCTTGAGTGTGGTATTGTATTAAGCGGTGCTACTACTTTCATTTCAAGTAAAACGTGAATTATATCTTAAAATATTTCATATAGAATTGATTATTTGCACATATTAGCTTTATTTAAATTTTTATGAATTATATTTAATATTTAAATTTCTAAGGAAATTTATATTTATTTATAAATAGGTCGTCAAAAAATGCGAGAGCAGACGGGCGGGAGACGTGTAATAAGCGAGCATCTTATCCTTTATTTCTTGCACTGAATATGATGTCTAATATATACTTGAATATAATGATTTATGTTTAATATGAATAAATATTATTTGTGCGGCTTCAATTTCACTTCACTTCTAATTACAAATGAAGACATTTTTCTTACATTAATTGAAGTTCAATTATATCCATACCACGTAATTACCCAAATTATAAAATCCAACCCTTAAGACTAATAAATATTAATGAAAGCAAGATTTTAAGCCTGAATAGATCAGCTAAACTTACACGATCTTGAATCATGAACATGTCGATGTATTGGTCACAAGCAACTGTAGCATTAAGAACCTCCAAATTATACTTCTCAAAGAAGAAGCAAGGGGAACAAAAAATTCCCCCATTTAGGGTAGTATATGTTGAACATCGCCTTATCTCTGCCGACACTAAGAAACATTTTTGGGGAATTCCATGTCTCGAATGTGGTAGTGTATTGGGCGGTGCTGCTACTTTCAATTCAAATAAAAAATGAAATATATATTTAAATATTTCCAATAGAATTTATTATTTGCACATATTAGTTTTATTAATATTTTGTGAATTATATTTATGTTTATTTTTGTAAAGAAATTTGTATTTATTTATAAATAGGGCGTCAAAGAGTGTGAGAGCAGATGAGCAGGAGGCGTGCAGTGCCCGAGCATCTTATCCCTTATTTCTTTCACTGAATGTGATATCTAATATATACTTGGGATATAATGATTTATGTGAAATATGAATAAATATTATCTGTGTGGCTTAAATTTCCCCCCACCTCTCCTTACGAATGAGGACATTTTTCTTACATTAATTGAAATTCAATTATATCCAAACCACGTAATTACCCAAATTATAAAATCCAACACTAAAGACAAATAAATATGAATGAAAGAATGATTTTTAAGCCTGAATAGATAAACTAAACTTACATGAGCTTGAATCATGAACATGTTGATTACTGGTCTCAAGCAATTGAAGCATTCAGAACCTGCAAATTGTACTTCTCCAAGAAGAAGTAAAGGGAAAAAATCCTTGGCCATTTAGGGTAGCATATGTTGATCAACGCCTAATCTCTGCCGACACTAAGAACCATGATAGGGGAATTCCATGTCTTGCATGTCGTAGTGCATTGGGTGGTGCTACTACTTTCATTTTGAATAAAACATGAAGTATATCTTAAAATATTTCAAATAGAATATATTATCTGCACATATTAGTTTTATTATTATTTTATGAATTATATTTAATATTTATATTTCTAAAGAAAGTTATATTTATTTATAAATGAGGCGTCAAAGAGTGAGAGAGCACACGGGCGGGAGGCGTGCAATGCACGATCAACATATCCTTTATTTCTTGAAAAAGTAAGTTGATCTATGTGAAATATGAATAAATATTATCTGTGCGGCTTCAATTTCACCCCCACTTCCCCTTACCAATGAGGACAATTTTCTTACATTAATTGAAGTCCAATTATATCCAAACCACGTAATTACCCAAATTATAAATTCCAACACTAAAGACAATAAATATGAATGAAACTATGATTTTAAGCCTGAATAGACCAGCTAAACTTACATAAGCTTGAATCATGAACATGCTGATGTACTGGTCACAAGCAACTGTAGCATTCAGAACCTGCAAATTGTACTTCTCCGAGAACAAGTAAGGGGAAAAAATCCCTGCGTATTTAGGGTAGCATATGTTGATCAACAGCTCATCTATGCGGATGCTAAGAACCATGATTGGCTAATTCCATGTCTTGCATGTCGTAGTGCATTGAGCGATGCTACTACTTTCATTTCAAATAAAACATGAAGTATATATTCAATTATTTCAAATAGAATTGATTATATGCACATATTTGTTTCGTTATTATTTTATGAATTATATTTAATATTTATATTTCTAGTGAAAGTTATATTTATTTATAAATAGGGTGTCAAAGAGTGAGAGAGCCCACAGGCGGGAGGCGAGCAGTGCACGATCAACTTATCCTTATTTCTTGCAAAAATAAATTGTTTTATGTTAAATATGAATAAATATTATCAATGCAGCTTCAATTTCCGCCCCCACTTCTCCTTACAAATGAGGACATTTTTCTTACATTAATTGAGGTCTAATTATATCCAAACCAAGTAATTACCCAAATTATAATATCCAACACTTAAGACAATAAATATGAATGAAAGCGTGATTTTAAACCTGAACAGATCAGCTAAAATTACATGACCTTGAATCATGAACATGTTGATGTACTGGTCACAAGCAATTGTAGTATTTAGAACCTGAAAATTGTATTTCTCAAAGACGAAGTAATGGGCAAAAAAAAGCCCCGCCCATTTAGGGTAGAATATGTTTATCATCGCCGACACTAAGGACCATGTTAGGGGATTTCCATGTGTTAGGCTGTGCTACTAAATTCATTTTCTATAAAACATGAAATATATCTTAAAATATTTCAAATAGAATTGATTATTTTCACATATTAGTTTTATTAATATTTTACGACTTATATTTTATATTTATATTTCTGAAGAAAATTATATTTATTTATAAATAGGGCATCAAATAGTGTGAGTGCAGACGGGCGGGAGACATGCAGTCCACGAGCATCTTATCCTCTATTTCCTGCAGTAAATGTGATATCTAATATATACTTGAGATATAATGATTTACGTGAAATATGGATAAATATTATCCGTGCAGCTTCAATTCCCCCCATCCCATTTCTCCTTACAAATGAGGACATTTTTCTTACATCAATTGAAGTCCAATTATATCCAACCCACGTAAATACCCAAATTATGAAATCCAACACTTAATACAAATCAATATGAATGAAAGCATGATTTTAAGCTTGAATAGATCAGCTAAACTTACATGATCTTGAATCATGAACATGCTGATGTACTGTTCACAAGCAACTGTAGCATTCAAAACCTGCAAACTGTACTTCTCCAAGATGAAGCAAGGAGCACCAAAAAGCCCCGCCCATTTGGGGTAGCATATGTTGATCAACGCACATATTAGTTTTATTAATATTTTATGAATTATATTTAATGTTTATATTTCTAAAGAAATTTATATTTATATATAAATAGGGCATCGAAGAGTGCTATAGCATATGGGTAGGAGCGCGTGCAATGGGGGAGCATCTTATCCTTTATTTCTTGCACTGAATATGATATCTAATATATACTTGGGATATAATGATTTATGTGAAATATGAATAAATATTATATGTGGGGGTTCAATTTCCCCCGTCTCTCCTTACAAATGAGGACATTTTTATTACATTAATTGATGTCCAATTATGTCCAAACCACGTAATTACCCAAATTATAAAATCCAACACTAAAGAAAAATCAATATGAATGAAAACATAATTTTAAGCCTGAATAGATTGGCTAAACTTTCATGAGCTTGAATCATAAACACGCTGATATGCTGGTCACAAGTAACTGTAGCATTACAAACCTACAAATTGTACTTCTCCAAGAAGAAGCAAGGGGCACCAAAAAGCCCCGCTCATCTAGGATAGCGTATGTTGAATAACGCCTTATCTCTGCTGACACTAAGAACCATTTAATGTGCATTTCATATCTTTAATGTTGTAGATAATCAGGCGGTGCTACTACTTTCATTTCAAATAAAAGATGAAATATGTCTTAAAATATTTCTAATAGAATTGATTATTTTCACATATTATTTTTATTAATATTTTATGAATTATATTTAATGTTTATTTTTGTGAAGAAATTTGTATTTATTTATAAATAGGGCATCAAAGAGTGCGAGAGCAGACGAGCAGTGCGCGAACATCTTATCCCTTATTTCTTGTACTGAATGTGATATCTAATATATACTTGGGATATAATGATTTATGTGAAATATGAATAAATATTATATGTGCGGCTTTAGTTTTCCCCCACTTCTCCTTACAAATGAGGACATTTTTCTTACATTAATTGATGTTTAATTATGTCCAAACCAAGTAATTACCCAAATTATAAAATCCAACATTAAAGACAAATAAATATGAATGAAAGCATGATTTTAAGCCTGAATAGATAAGTCAAACTTGCATGAGCTTGAATCATGAACATACTAATGTGCTTGTCACAAGCAATTGTAGCATTCAGAACTTGCAAATTGTACTTCTCCAAGAAGAATCAAGGGGCACCAAAAATCCCCGCCCATTTAGGATAGCGTATGTTGATCAATGCCTTATCTCTGTCGACACTAAGAACCATGTTATGGGCATTTCGTGTCTAGAATGTAGTTGAGTATCGGGCGGTGTTAATACTTTCATTTCAAATAAAAGATGATATATATTTTAAAATATTTCATATAGAATTGATTATTTTCACATATTAGTTTTATTAATATTTGATTAATTATATTTAATATTTATATTTCTTAAGAAATTTATAATTATTTATAAATAGAGTGTCAAACTGTTCCAGAGCAGATGGGCAGAAACCGTGTTGTGCGCGATAATCTTATCCTCCATTTCCTTCACTAAATGTGATATCTGATATATACATGAGATATAACGATTTATGTGAAATATGAACAAATATTATATGTGCGGCTTCACTTTGGGGGGGGGGGGGGGGCGGGGCCG
>JAULKM010026269.1:0-13907 GCA_032355605.1 Rubia tinctorum | reverse complement strand
TTTATCTAGGCTTATATCCACTCCTATATGTATGAACCCTTAGGAAAATCTCTCTTCTTTGTGGACGACCCCGACTTCCCAAACTATCTACTTAGTTGTATTTCGTAAGCATTTAGGGCATAAAATAGTATCTTTGCGAGGTACGACGATGACCTCCCAACGATCAACACGGTTAGTCAGTATCTTCAGGGCCCTCGAGATGATCATTTTGCTGGAGTTACTCAAATTCTCCAATATGTTCGAGGCTTTGCAATTTGATCTCTCTTTTCACTGTGCCAGTTCTCCCAAGGTGTTGGGCTATTCTGATGCTGATTGGGCCCGCTGTCTTGAGACCCGACGTTCCACTTATGGTTATGTTGTTTTTCTTGGCGAAAACCTTATTTTCTGGAGTGCCAAAAAGCAGCCCACTATTTCTCATTCGAACACCGAGTCTGAGTATCGTGCTCTCACCAACAATTCTTCCGAGGTTGTCAGGCTGATTTATGATCTATTACATCCCCGTGTTCCGCTTTCTGGATCTCCACTTTAGTTATGAGATAGTAGTAGTGCGATTTTCTTGGCTCAGAATCCAGTTGCTCACAAGCGGGAAAATCACATCGACATCGACTATCATTTTGTTCGGGAGTTAGTTGCGGATGGCAAGCTGCGCGTTGGTCATGTTCCCACCACGCTCCAGATTGTAAACATCTTCACCAAGTTTTTCAGATCCAAGCTTTGTGTCTCTGAACATCCAGCGTTTCGCTTGAGGGGGTGTTAGACTTAGTCAAATAAAAGACTAGGTTTTGTTAGATCAGTTAGAGTTGAGTTACCTTACGACTCTCTGATGATGTAATCTTCTATTTATTCTCATGAATAAATAACAAACTCATCACGGGAAATTATTCTCAACAAGACAGAGCAAATTGAAATGATGGAAAGACTCTAAAACAAAAAAAGTATTTGAGAAGGGAGTGGAAAGCGGGCAGCATCATGAACCACTACATGAGCACCAGTATCCATTGAATTAGAAACTAAATTGGGTGAGGGAAAATTGAGCGCCAATATTTTACTGCCCAAAATTATTTTGAGACCAAAATACCCCGTTCTTATTTTATATTTGCATTTTTAACTAGAAAATACTTTTTATATTTTATAATTTATACCACTTTCAATTTTTGTATTCTTCAAATTATATGTTTTCAAAAAATTAATTTTTTAGTTTATATATGGTAAAAGAAATAATTGGCTGCAATATTATTTCATTATTTAGATGTATGCAACATTTGTTGTAAGTGTATTACTTGAAATTATAAGTTTATATTTATTTCAATAATTAATCACATATTTAGTTTTCTTTTGTTAGCCATTCAAAACCAAAATAATTTTGTTTCACGAATATTATTTTTGAGTGTACAAACTATTTCATAACTAATTCTTATTTACTTCTCCTTTAAAAGAAAATCATTTTTTTAATTCAATTTTTTTAATTAAATCGTCACTGGGACGAGGGTTTATAGGGTCCCATCACATTGATATCAAGCTCAAATTTGCACAACGTGCCATTACAACATATGATATGAGATTACCCATTAACACTGAAACACTTCCAAAATATTACAATTCTAATCTAAGGTCTTAGTGGCATAAAGATAGACACGTGGAGGATAAGTGGTTTTCACCGTGTCGCCATAGTGTAGCCACAATAAATCGACTCAAGACTACCATCAGAACAAACACAGTGAAGTATCAAAAGATACACACACAAAATGACTCATCAACACCTTTGATCAAACATCTAAGGCAATCGAAACAAAATAAATGAAGCTCCCCAACTAAAGATCAAGTCCGACTCCATTTAACCCGTAAAGAACATTTCCTCAATCTTGGAGACTAAGACCCGTCATTCCAATTGCCAAAAATATTTTTATTCAGTATATAGAAATCACTTATATTGCGTAGAATTATCTCTAACTTGACCCCAAAATATTTTAGGGACCAACTTAATCGATTGATCAATAAAATTGGCCTCAACATCCTTATGGATCAAAATCTACAAATTTGATTTACATCCTTAGATAAAACAGTATCGCCATAAGTTCGTATAATACAACTTTGACTTGGATTTCTTCTCACCGTATCTTTGGATATCAAATCTGAAGTCAAACATATTTTAATGACTCAGGCTACCGAAAAAATAAACATTGACAGAGATAGTTCCTTCTGACACTTTAAATCAAAAAACCATTTTAAAACCTGCCCAAATCTTAAAAAGTGAAAAATGGAAAAAAACTAAATAAATTACTGGAATAAAATAAAAGTCTCCCACCTGAAAAGAGAAATTAAAGGGTTGAAAAATAATATAAAATTGGAGAATTACTCCCATGACCTAGCTACCTCTGAAGAATAACTTGGTCGTTGGCTGCGTTCGGGTTGAGTCCCCTCGAAACCTGACTTGTTCTAAGTTGAGTCGACTCGGTCCTGAGTTGGCCATTACTGGATCTGAGTTGGCCGGCTCATATCCGAGTAGACTCGGGAAAATACGTAGAACTGGTCGTTGGTGTCAAGTGCCAAGTCGAGTTAGAAAGATTCTCCTCTCGCCTCTGGTCACAGCTCGCCCGTAGCCTCTTGTCGTTGTAGAAGTTCTTGACCTCCGGTCCAGGTCGCTGTCACCTCTGGTATTCAGATTTCAGTCTATGTTGCACCCAGGAGTTGTTGGCCACCGCAGAAGACCACCTGTCTCCGCCGCCTGTCTTCGCCACTTGGAGATCCGACGGAGGAAACTGGTCAACTCCGTTTCGATAGTAAACGACAAAAAAAACGGGTTTGTTCACCCGGGAAAGAAAATTCAAGGGTAGCAATGGTATTGGGGTAGGGGTGATGGGAGGGTGGAATTGGGGTGGAAGGGACCATCGGAGAAGGCTGTTTCCAGCGGCGGCGGCGACCCCCTCCAAACTAGTTATCGTAGGGTTTGCTTAGAGATAGGACAGAGTAAAGTAACTAGAGAGATTTTTTAAATTCAATATTTGTTGATTAAAACAGGATGTAGAATTCGAATGGTAAATGTTCGAACTCGATTATTGGTGAAATTATATTTGTACCATTAAATATCATAAGTGAATAAGGCTAAATAAACATATTCTATGGAAAATGTGAATAAAATATTTTTTATTATGAATTATTTTTTTATAAAAATATGTATAGAATATAATTTTAATAACCCTTGGAAAATATAGATAAATTTTAAAATATATTAATAAACAAACAGTATCACATAAAGTTTGTACACAAATCAAAATTCATAGTTATTATTGATTAAGTGAGTAATTTTTTATAAGTGACTCTCTTGACAGGCGACTAGTGCATAACCTTGTGGACAGGACAGAGACCTATTAACAATTTGTTAAATTGAGGAAGGAAAAGAATTTGAGTTGAGCCGGGTTGACATGCGGGCTTGGTTTCCTGTCATTTTCTCCTTCTTTACCTGTATTTCCTTCTTCTTCTTTGCCTCGCCTTCTTCTTCTTCTTATCCTCGTTTGTCTTTCCTTCTCCTTCTACGTTTCTTCACCACTTCGATTAATCCACCAATATTCAATCCTCCATTGGAAAGATCGATCTCCGATTACGATACGATCTACAAGATGTCTGATTCTCAACGACAAAAACCTAATTATAATTAAAATCAACAAAAAATACGTACTTACACATCTAAATGAATTAATTTCAAATAAAATGGATTTCACACCCTGTACATCTTTCTCTTTCTATTTATACACAATAAGGTAACTACCGCAATTACATAGTTCATGTTTTAGAATTAGACATGAATGAAATATGTGAAGCGGTGAATGCATGAATTCTGCTACTATGAACATGTAAAAAACGTGTGGCATATATTCAAAAAATGAAATAAATTCTGCAAAACAAATTCGCATATACTATGCACTTGTTGCCTTACGATACATATCGTTTGTATTAAAACATGCACCTGTTATAAAAAAAATGTGAATATGAATTATGAAACGTTTTCATGAGATCACGTATAAGTCAAGTTAAAATTTTTACTTTTAAATTGTCATATTAACTATGCTTTGATTACTTTACAACATGTACTGTTTAAAAAACACGCACCTGATTTAAAAATATCAATTTTTTTTATGAATAGAAATTTTTGTCAGGAGGTAGTGCATAAGTTACCTTATGAATCGTTTATGTTTTTTTAAACATTCATATGTTAGTATACAACTAGTATTTGTTATAGTATGTTACAGAAAAGAGGTTACATAACTTTGTAAATATATATATTTTTTAAATCATATGAACTTCACTTGATATCTTACAATATGTAATTACAATAAAACTTCTATTTGTTTTCGAACATGGGAGTAAATTTTCCCGATTTAAATTAAAGAGATGCCACTAAAAGTCTTGTTGGCATGAAAACAACACATGTAAAAGCATAGAATATTTTGTATAAAAATCATGCAATTTTTGTTGGCTTCATACACGAGAAGAACTCTCAACACTTGAACAAAGGGGAAGATACGAGATAAAAATTCTACAAGTGCTCATAACAAAAATATTATACTATGGAATTTACAATTACAAAAGTATTCCTATCTAGATTAACTAACAATCTCTAATACAATGAATCAATTATTAATCTTCAAAGGTAGATCATTTTCCAATTCCTTGAGTTCAGTGTCAGCTTCATATAAATCAAGTTTGTGCTGAAATGTCTTGTGGAGTCGAATGTTCAATATTGTGTGATTCCATATCATTTCAAGTTTGATCCAACTCTTGTAAAAACTCATACACATTGGATATTTACAGTTGCAACATATAAGCAAACAGGTACAATTTGTAATTTAAAACAAACAATAATCAATAATGAATATAAAAGTCAAACACAATAAAACTAACAAGTACATATTGAATACTGACAATTGCAATATATAAGTAAACAAATGCAGTTCCTAATTCAAAAAGAACAACCAACAACAATTTGTTTTAAAAAAAGTCATACACAACACAACTAACAAGTACACGCTGGATACTAACAAATGCAATATACAAGTAAACAGATGTAGCTCAGTATTAAAAGCGTACAATTAACAACAAATGAAAACATAAGGTCATACACAGTAAAACTAACAAGTATGCATTGAATAATAATAGGTACAACATATAATTAAACAGATGCAACTCGGAAATCAAAACAAACAATCAGCAAAAAAAGAAAAAGAAAAGTTATTTTACATTACAACTAACAGGTACACGTCAGATAATAACAACTGCAACATATAAGTAAATGAATGCAGCTCATAACCTAAGATGAACAAGTTGTATCAAGTTTGTTGTAACAACAAGAGCACAATTCAAAATCTACACATAGAATAACACACAAATCAACTCAAAACGCATAAAAGTGATACCTAACACTCAAAAAAACAATGTACATATCAAATATGAACAATAGAACAAAAATTGAGCAATAATATAATTGGAAACAAATCCTAGACATGTGGCATGCCTCATCTGGCGAATGCTGCAACAACCGACGAAGAAACAAATCGACGGCGATGCGAAAGAATTACCCAAGAAACAAGCAAACAGAGAATTGCAGAGAAGAGGCGAGAAAATACAAAGAAGCGGCAGAGAAATACAGAGAAGTGGCGGAGAAACGGGCGACGATGGAGAAACGAAGAAGATGTGGAGAATAGGTTGAGAACAACGCAGAGATAAGGGAGAAACCGCCGGAGAGAGAAGAGAGAAATCGCTAGAGAGAGAAAGAAGAGAAGTTTCAGAATAAAGGGAAATTAGGTCTTCCATTTAATAAAAAACTTAAATTTTCATTAATTATAAAAAAACTCATTTTGTAAATTAGTCCCTTGCCTGTTTATAAGATTGTGGACAGGTCGCCTTTTATATGACTTTCTCAATTTTTATAATTAATCATTAATTGAGAAATATATTAATCTACAAATGGTCTAACTGTTAGTCACAAAAAACTTTCTTTTATACGTAAGGTAATTGTAATTCAAATTTCCCTTATATTTAATGAGATAATATATATATAATGACAATATTACATATATTACTTATACAATAATTAAATGACAAGTTAATAAATAAGACTTAGCTTGATGAATATTAACAATATTTAGATTATTTTAGTGATTTTAGTTAGATATGGTTTTAACTTTTTAAATCTGCCATAAGTCTTTCGGGAATTACCAAATCCCGCTCTGTTCCTTATTAGGGTTTGACCGAGTTTAACCCTATAAATAAGTGCGGCAGCAGTTCCTCATCCCAAAAGAAGGAGACCTGGAAACCCCCACCTATCAACTGGTTGTCAAGGCAATGGTCGCTTACCTAGACCAATTGGTCAAGGGGATAGCTACAACAGGTAGATAAATATTCCTGAAGGCCTTGAGGACTCGCAGAGCTTCATTACGAAGGCTTTGGTATGTGTATCCACCGATCTTAGCGGCTCGGTCCGAGAACCCTCAGCGACGGAGAAGAGGATGAGGTAAATATTCATTACATTTAATAATTTTCTACTTTCAATTTTCTTTTTTGTTTACACCCAAAAAACATTTAGACTAACTGAATTTTCACTCTGTGTAAGAGGATGGTGAGTTGGTCCCCTTGGTCATCGATAGCCTAGAGGGACAAAGAGTAAGGGTAGCTAAAACATGGCTCCAAAAATTTAGGCGTCCGGATAAATCACCTTGTCTAGTAGTTCACATCCGTGTGTGCGAGCAAATCTACCATTCAAAAGTTGGATTGTCATCTGCCAACCAACATTTCAATGACGTGAGAAAGGGTTTGGGGAGTTTGGTTGACTGGCCGATATCTTTGGTCGGACTTAGAGATGATCCCCACCCCGAGAACTGTGAAGGCAATCTAGTTGAAACGATGAATTTTTTAGCGTTAATGTCAGCGACAATGAGGTAATAAGTACAAATAATTAGTACATCTATTGCAGGTTAATTTTAGATTAAGATTTATCTAACTTCAATTTTTTTCTCGCTAGGCATCGACTCCAAAACAGTTTGGGTCAAGAAGCCCTTACCATCCATCAAAGAAATACTTTCTACATGAAAGACCACTGAAACAGGTACTCCTCAATACCATCCATCTCGAACCTTATTTAATTATTTTTTTAGTTACCCTAAAACTCGTCCCAGATTGACAACAATCTCCCGTTCAATGCATATCCAACATGGGGAAGTACATCAAGTACTGCAACGAGCCTGTGAGCATGAACCAGTCGGGAAAGCTGGTGTTGATTCCATAGTTCCAACCTTCAACTTTTGGCACGAAACATCACAGTGGATTGTTTATCGATGAGATGGTGGAGTTTGGAAACAAACTTGGAAACTTTAGAGCGATGGTTTGGCTAGCGAACTCACAAATAGATGTATGAATGGGGTATGGTTAACTCTTTTACATAAACTATATTTATTTATATATGAATTTGTTTAATAAATTAAAAAAAAAATCTATTCTTCAAAGCACCTCTAGGACCAAGTGTTGCAAACCAACAAAGACCGCATACAGTTTGTTCCGTGTTGCACGGGAATCTTTGCCTAGGAATTCAAAGGTGTAGAAGTCGAAGGTTGTGCTTAAGCTATTCTAGATACCATGCTAGTTACTGACGCCGAGTTTATGTGGTGCCATATATTAAAAGGTAAGTGACACTTTTCAATTTTCTCAATACAGAAAATTATTCACTGCTTACAAATTCATTCATGTGCTACTTTCTTTTCAACACAGCTATCATTGGTACTTAGTACTCATCCATCCTGGTACAGAGGAAGTTTTTACCCTTGACTCTATGACTACAGGAATCAAACCCCACAACATTCTTGAAAACCAACTCATTTCCAGGTACTTTCATTCCTTTCATCGTACTAATTTTAACACCAACAAGTGTGAATTATGTAACCATTAAAAGTTCAACATTACCAGGATAGCATGTTAATATCAAAGGGAGAAGAGGATGGTAGAACCACCTCCAGATTACACCTGGAAAATCACAAACATTTATGTAAGTCTTTTAATCCAAGAGTCCCTTCATTTCCAACATTATTTAATACAATTACATTTAACTCAATTTTTTATTTGTAGTACCGATGTCAGGAGATTGGTTGGGAATGTGAGTACTCCACCCTCCTGTTTATGGAATAACTTATGCTCAAAACTACCTCTACAAATATTCTAGAGGTAGGTCGACAAATTACAAATTACAAATTACAAATTAAACATTTATTCTCCTTGCCTACTAAATACTTTCACGTAATTAATGATCGGGTTGTTTTGTTCACAACAGAAATTTCCCCGGCAAAAGGAGCATTCAATGGCAATGAGATAGCAGTTTTAGCCGAGAGATAGTGTCAGGATCGGGTGGACGTATATTCCAAATAATGCAAGACTTCTTGGACCTCATGTTGTAAAATGGAAGATAAAATTTTGATTTCACTCAAATATACTTGCTTTCAAAATTTTGCTTGTGGATGGATTATGTTTTTAGACTTGTTTAGTTTTTAAGTTATTCATTTCTTGTTGCTTAGAATTAATCTTATTTCCTTTTAGACTATGTTTGATTCTGTGTTTTTGGTTGTTCTAAATTTTTTATATGATATTTCCCCGGGTATCAATCTGGGATGGGTCAAGAAAAATTAAAATAGGGCATTGCAAATGCAAAACAAAACCAGCACTGGTTTTCGAAATTATGAACCATTGCGTGAAAAATGAGAACCGCTAATAATTTAATACCGGTGCTGGAATATTTAGATCCTCCTAAGCACAAGCACCGACAATTCTTTTCCATACCGGAGGTGGAACATTCATATCTTTCTTAGTACAAGCACTATCAATTATTTTTAATATCGGTGCTTGATTTAAATCGGTGCTAAAAACATAATAGCAAGGGACTTCAGTTTTACAATCAGCCGGTGCTGGTTAGTATCAGCACTGGTATCTTTTATTAGCACCGGTAAGTGATAGATCATTTATGCAGTGATAGTATTCTACCAGTGCTGATTGTAGGGGACAAGCACCGCTATAGTAAATCTGCACTGATATTAAGAATCGGTGATGGGTATGTATATCCAGCACCAGGGACTTTGTAACTACGTTTCAACACCCCCGTACTTAGGCACTGGTAGTCCCGGGGCCCAAATAACCGGTGTCTATGTACCGGATAACCGGTGCCATGGAGGAGGGGGATCCTTGCTGTAGTGTAGGAGTACACTGGAGATGGTTTTCTTCCTTGGCTCCAACCTAGTCACATGGTTATCCTAGAAGCAGAAGGTAGTTGCACCCTCATCTTGCAAAACCGAGTACATTGAAGTAGCGGCAGTGACGTGCCAGAGAGTGTGGCTTCGTTGCTTGTTGGGAGAGCTCACCAACCACAATCCAAGGGTGGTAGAGCTTCTCGAGGATAATAAGTCCTCAATTGATTTGAGCAATAATTCGGTGCATCACGAATTGTCGAGTTAATCATTGTTGCATAGGTAGTGATTATTGTTATTTCTGAAAGAATGATTTCCAGTAATGATTATTATTGATCAGGAAAAGAATAAATAGATAGTACAAAGCATAAAGATAGACTATTCCTAATATAAATCTAAACTAGTCAACAAGATAAAATCAAATCTAATCATCTAACTGATTTATTCAGACACCCCTCTAAAGCGAAGCGTCAGATGTTCGCCGACACACAGATTGGATCTGAAGAACTCGAACAACGGACAAAATAGCCCCTTAGTGAATGTGTCCGCTACCTGAAGAGAAATAGGTACATGCGTGACTCGAAGTTTACAGGAGGTCACCAACTCCCGAACAAAGTGATAGTCGATGTCGATGTGCTTCACCCGTTTATGAGCCACTGGATTCTGAGCAAAGAAGATAGCGTTATTGTTGTCACATAACAGCAACGGAGGGCCGGATATAGGAACTCAAAGATCACGAAGAAAGTGAGTGAGCCAAACAAACTCTAAAATCGTGTTAGCTAGAGCTCGGTACTCAGACTCAGTGGTGGAATGAAAAACTGTGGGTTGTTTCTTAGCACTCCAGGAAACAAGATTCCCGCCAAGAAACACAACATATCCATAAGTAGATCGACGAGTCTCGAGATAGCGAGCCCACTCAGCTTCTGAATACCCCAATACCTTTGGAGAACTAGCAGAACGAAATGTGAGACCAAAATAAATAGTACCTCGAACATAGCGCAGAATCCTCGTAACTGCCACAAAATTATCATCTCTGGGGTCCTGGAGATACTGACTGACTGTGTTGACTGAAAAGGCCAATTATGGATTAGTGATGGTCAATTAGTGAAGAGCTCCAACCAATGAACGATACAGAGTCAGATTCCGAAACGGATGACTAGTAGAACTGTGCAGCTGAGAACCTGGCACAAAGGGTGTAGAGACTAGTGAAGTATTGGACATCCCTGCACGAGTCACAATGTCCCGAGCATACTTTTCCTGACCAAGAAGTAAACCGGATGAAGTAGGCAAAACTTTAAGGCCAAGAAAGTAATGAAGAGCCCCAAAGTCCTTAATCGCAAACTTAGGATGCATTCGGTCAATAAACTGACGAAGGAGAGTCCAGTTGTTCCATGTGAGGGTGATGTCATCCACATACACCAGAAGATAAAGCAGCGAGGAACCTCTCGAGAGAACGAACAATGATGTATCGGCGGAGCTGCACTGCAAACCAAGCTGAGTCAAATAAGAGCTGAAACGCTGAAACTATACCCGAGAATCTTGCTTAAGTCCATAAATAATCTTTCTCAAGCGACAAACATAATCAGGATGAACAGGATCCTTGTAACCAACTGGTTTCTTAACAAATACCGCAGCATCGAGAACACCATTAATAAAGGCGTTCTTGACATCTACCTGATGAAGACGCCAGGAGCGCATGGTGGCAATGGCAAGAACTGTCTGAACAGTGGAGGCCTTGAGCACTGGACTAAATGTGTGATCAAAATCAAAACCTGAAATCTGTGAGAAACCTTGTGCCACAAGTCTAGCCTTATGACATTCAACAGTACCATCTGGTCGATACTTCAGCCGATAAATACATTTAGAGCCAACAATGATTGCGTTTGAAGGGCGAGGCACCAAATCTCAAGTGTGTCGACCACGAAGAGTCGCAATCTCGTCATTCATGGCGGTAACCCAAGCCTGATCCTGAAGAGTAGTGCGATAATCCTTTGGCTCATACTGAGCAAACAAGGCAGCAGTAAAACCATGAGCGATAATATCTGAACAATTTTTGTGTTGAATAGCTCCAGTCGCCGATCAGGAGACCCTACGATAAGTGTGAGTCTGAGGAGGAGAGGCCTGAGGAGAGACCGGAGGAGTAAAATCAACCAAGAAGACTGGTAAAGAAGCATTTAAGCTGGGCGGAGAGGCAGAAGGCGCCTTCCGTGTGCTGGTGGCGGATTTGTGGCACAAATGGAGCAAGGTACTGAAGGAGATGTAGTCGACATAGGAGAAACTGGAGGCAAAGGAGGTGTCGAATTAGGATTAGGATCAACAAAAGTAGAAACATCTAACACTGAAGGCGAAGAGCAGTTTGCCGAAGGAATGGATGGGGCAAATGGAAAGTACGTCTCATCAAAACGAGCATGTCGAGTGACATTGATTCTTCCAGTAATGCGATCAAGGCACCAAAAACCTTTATACTACAAGTTGTAGCCAATAAAAGCACACAAAATACTTCGAGGAGACAACTTTTGGTAGGCAAACGGGTGAACGAATGGGAAAACCCAACAACCAAAAGCATGAAATTGGTATATATGGGTACCCGGCCATTAAGAACCTCATATGGTGATCGTTCGCCAAGAACAGGAGTAGGCAACCGATTGATGGTATAAGTGGTTGCAGTAAAGGCATCAGGCCAGTGGGACAGGGGGACATTAAAGTGATACAACATACCCATCTCAGTAATGTGGCAGTGCTTGCGCTCAGCCCGACCATTCTGCTCCGAAGTATATGGGCAAGAAATCTGGTGATGAATACCATTTGTGTGAAAGGGAGCGTAAACGACTATTTATAAACTCAGCCTCTCCATCACTCTGAAACACCTTAATGGTGAATGAGAACTGGTTCTCCACAAAAGTCCCAAATTGACGATAAATATCCCAGAAATTAGACTTGCGGCGCATTGGATAAAACCACAAGAGCCGGGAATAATCATCAATGAAAATGGCATAGTATGAGAAACCATCAGCAGATAAAATAGGAGAAGTCCCCCATAAATCACAATGAATCAGATCAAGTACCCTAGCAGTGCGTTTATCATTTTAATGAAAAGATAAATGTTTCCCTTTAGCCTTTTCACATGCTTCACAAAGGGTGGGTTTAGGAAAAATCGATGAGACAGCTAAGGTTCCAGAAGCACACAAACTAGCAATAACGGAATGCAAAACATGACCAAACCGAGCATGCCAGATTTCAAAAGATGCAAGTGACTTATTAGACTCCACAGTAGACAGTAAAACAGATGCACCATATTCTAAAACATAAAGTCCATTTTCAATATAACCGTGACCCAAGGTTTCACTAGTGATTTTATGCCGAATAATAAATGAGCAATCATCAAAGCAGATAACAACATTTAAATCCCGAGTTAATTTGCTAATCGAGAGCAATTTTTTAGTGATATCAGGCACAATAAACATGTCATAAAGAGACAATGATCTAGAAATCCGAGAATCACCAACATGAGTAATAGGGAGTTGAGAACCATTACCAACATATATGTTGGAAGAACCATGATAAGGTGTGACATAATCAGCAGCAGTAGAGGACGATGCCATGAGTTTTGTGGCGCCAGAATCTACAATCCACTTGGAGCCAACTTGTCGTCGATGATAAGAAAGGCCAGTAAATCTTGAAGTATCTCTCCGTCGAGAATTAAAATGGGTCATATCCATAAGGGAAAAAATTACCAAAGAAATCCAGGCGCGTGGAAAGACGTGCGGAGAGTAGCTGGCACGTAAATTCACGCATTGCAAGAAGAGGGCGCAAGTGTAACTCACGCCCGCGTGAGGAGAAGCGCAGGTAAAATTCCATGCGTATGGACAATGCGCCTTCCAATTTGTCATGCGTGGGAATGACTTGCCTGAGTGGTCTACCCGGGCATGAATAAAATGTGCACATGGGATGCGTGGATCTCTAATTCCGTCAACCTGATGAAAATGATGACCTGATGAAGACATCGACAAAACAGCGGTGGATCTCTGATGAAGACTTCGACGAAATTGGCACCGGTGAGGTCACTAGAACTTATTGTCGCTACTGATGTAACTAGTGGACGCCGGAGATCGGGAGAACTCGCCGTTGGAGATTTAAAATTTGCTGCTAGAGATGTCGATGAACAAGCCGAAGAACACCATGAGAACAAGAACGTCGATCGCCGGAGACTTGAGAGGGAAGCCGCGTCGGAGAACAATGGAGAAGAAAACTCCTTGTTTCGGGGAAGATAACAATCGTCGGAGAAAGCCGGAAATTCACCGGGAATTGGTTGGAAATTGATCGGAAAAGGACGCCGGCGGGAATCTATGTCAGCAATGAAAAAGAAAAGGAAAAAAAGAAAAAGAGAGGGGGAAGAGATAAGGGCCATGATCTGTGAGGCTCTGATACCATGAAAGAATTATTTCCCGTAATGATTATTATTGATCATGAAGATAAAAAATAGAGAGTACAAAGCATAAAGGTGGACTAGTCCTAATATAACTCTTGATATGAATTAGAAAGTGTCATTTATTATATTTTTATTCGTTTAGTATTTTTAGGAGTTAACACTATACTCTTTTTCCCACTGGATTTTTTTTAATGAGATAGTGTGCTCATATTTAGAATTATTTTTAAATGATGTAATTTAGGAGTTCTGATTTGATTAGA